>JAUZNJ010062099.1:1496-27546 GCA_034780135.1 Jordanella pulchra
AGATACCCCCCCCCCCCCCCCCCCAGCAGTGCTACAAGTTGCACACTCTCTGAAACACATTGTACTGAAATTCTCCAGCATGCACTGGTTCAACTTGAAACGTGAACACCGTGATATCCTGCAGTGTTTAATTTGCCCCGATAAACCACGTCTCTCCTTCTCCTTCCTCAATGGGGACGCATCACCTCAGGGCTGCTCAGTCCACAGCCCCCCCACCCACACTTCCAAAATGAGAGCTACCAGCGGGTAGAGAACAGGCGGGGATCAGGAAGTGCAGACCAGGCTGCCTCAGGCTACCTGGCTGGAAGACCAAAAAGAATCGGATCAGATGATGAAACAGAAGATCCCGTACAACCTGTTTTCACTTTCAACTGTTTCTCTGCACATGTTTCCAGCTCACATTGCACCACACTGAGGAGGAAAAAAAATAGATGCCTGGCTGTTACTTTTGTCTATTTCCTGCTCCTTTTATAAAAAAAGCTGAAAGATATGCAGAGAAAAAGTTGCTTTGCAGGTTAACTGGATTCTATTTAGTCATGTAGCACAGCTCCAAGCTGTCTCCACCCTAGCTTTCATCCTCCTCTACACCATGCTGGTGTTTGATGAGCTTTTTCAGCTCCAACCTGACATCAGCACACCTTTCTCTCCTTGATATTTGCATGTGTGTCCAAGCTGTGGAGCAGAGTGGCACATTGTGCCGGCCTGAACACTAGTTCTTTTGTTGCAAGCCGGTCTCTCTCTACCCCAGGGGCTTGTGATGACTTCATGGAAAAAAAGCAACGTCTTGCCATAGATAACATCTCTTTTGCTATGAGCTGTGAACTTCCTGCCTCGTGCGATCACTACAGGGAAGGAATACCCCTCTATTCACCTCCAAGGGCTGACACTTTTAGGGCATGTTGGCTGCTTTTTGGAGAACTAGAATTGGGTTAAAATGACAGCTGGGAGGCTCAGGTTTGTTTTGTTTGTTTGTTTTTTTGGGGGGGGTCATATATTCGTCTCCCTCTTCTCTGCTGGCCAACTGCAGGCTTGTGCAGATGAAGCGAGGGCTCCTCTGTACTGTTTTCAAGGGAGCATCTGTTCAGAGCAGTTTGCAGGAGGGTTGGTGGAGGGAATTGTTTCCTTCGGGTATATTGAGCTCATTATAAACAAAATCACATTCTTAAAACCTCTTACTACAGTAACTGAGTGAAAATGCTACATTTTCAGAGTGAGATGGTATTTAAATAAAAACATGTTGGGATTAATGCAAGTGAAAGATAGGTGTTCATTTAAGGTCCAACAATACCTACATATACCATGCAACTTTTGACTTTTTAACCTCTTTTAAAGTTAACTAGTTGAATAAATCTAACGAATGACTGTTTATTTTACCTAATGTAGTCTTTAATTTAATTGTAATTTTTTGATTATTTATTTATTTTTTTAAACGATTGCATTGTTCCGTCTCTGGCTGAGGTTGGGAAAGAAATGAAAGATGTCAGGATGAGCTCCAGCACCACCATCCATGTTTACTTGTGTAAACACAGAGCATGCTCGCTAGTTGTGCTCCACTGCACGTGCTGGACACTTAAGATGTATGAATGCAGTTCACACAGGAGATCACATACGTACAAGTTGCATATATGCGGAAATGTGAAAGAAAAAAAACTCAGTTTTCACAAAAAAAATTTAAATTGAGTATCAAGGCCTGCTGTGTGAATGTGGTCAAAGTGTCTTCTAAAAAGATCATGTGAATAATTAATGCATTTGTCATTTTTGTTTAATATACTAACTATTAAGATGTCTAATTAGTTACTATGTTCCACTTGTAAGTATCACTTTTGCCACCCTCTCTTTAATGCTGCGTTAACACCAAACACATGTAAGTGTCAGGGGGCAGCAGGTTTACATGCAAAGTCTATGGTGGACCATGCATCAAGCTGCGTTGAAAGGTCCTGTGGTGCCTTTAGAACGCCTTGAAGCATTTTGAGCTCTTAACTATTGTTGCACATCAGTTAGTGTCCAAAGCGTCAGGCATTGAAGTTGCAAAAACAGATCAATTTATCTATTTAAAGCTAGGACTGTGGATGCTTATTTGATGCTCCAGCATTATAGGGGAACTGATTGTTCTGAAGGTGGGAATTTATCTCCACAAGGGAACAACAATTTATGGAGCAGGGGTTGCCAATGAATGAGTGGCCAATGAATTTCTAAGGGGTGGGCCATGGCCACCCCTGACCACCCCCCTAGCTCCACCCCTGGTTTGGGCATTGCTCGACTGTTAAGTGATCAGTTTGGCTAAATTCACAGGCAACTGAGTCATTCCTGCTGATAACGTGATTCCACTAAAATTCCAGCCTAGATTTTATCTTGATCAGGTTTTTCAGCACTTGGCTCTCCTTCATTGTAAGCCTTAACATTTGCTTCATTTATCCTGAAGGTAAAGTGAAGGTTGAATCCATGTTTTGTTTCCTCTTTGTGGGGTTTTCCTCTCCTAGAGTGCGAATGGTAGAACTGTCACGATGCATCCTGTTCCCTTCATGAAGTACGATCCTGTATGAAAAGCTCTTGATTTTTCAAAAAGGGTTTTCGATGGTGTTGCTTCGTGTCTTCATTTAGCCGCTTCTCTGTGTTGTGACAATGATTCATTTCAGCGCCCCCCCCCCCGCGCTCTCACCTTCATTCATTCAGAGACATTTAGTTAATTCTGTTGTCAGGGTGAACAAGCGCCTCATTTTACTAGACGCTTTATAACCTTCACTGAGAAATGGCTGCTTCAGATTATTGTGGAGTTGGAAGTAAGTCTCTTCCTCTTACACTCCCTCTGTTTCTCTGCATGTGGGTGCAGGGGGAAGCATTGTGTCCCGTGCACCCACTGCCTCTATTTCTACAATGTGCTGTATTCATTTTTTTTTTTTAGAGCAAATCAGTAAAGAGGCGTATGTTCCCTTCGAGAAATCGCCTTTTATTTTTTTTCTAAGATGGGAGTCTTTAAAGATGAGTGAAGGAATTCCCTAATCGAGTCTTCCTGACTCTTGCACCATTGTTTATCATTATTAATATTATAATTTTTTAAACCTCTCAACTTAAGTGTGAAACTATAAAGATTTTACAAGACTGAGGCCTAGTTCACAAAAGCTGAGTTCAGAAATTCCAGGATAAGAGATAAAGCCAGATTTACCTAGAATGAAGAGCGCTTCAAGGCTTCATCTGCTCTACAAGTAATCAAGCTAAATGCAGGTCGATCAAAGATTCATTGACATTAGCGGATAGATTAAATACCTTAATAGAATAGAATACACATTTCTTTGCCTTTTCTATTAACTGAAAATGTCACAATTAAAGGAGTCATTTCCCATTTTTGGTCAAATAAATAACCATAAACCTAAAAATGATCCTTGGAAGTTAAGTGTTCCGTATAGATATGAGTTCATTGTCCAACTAATCAGTCCCTCTGTCTTTGACCTCAATGCGGGAGACTAGGGTACATTATAACAGTAAGACATGATTTGTTGCTTCTTTTTTTGTGGCAGCATCATGTTATTTTCAGAACTTCCACTAGCAGATAATCTGGCCCTTAATTTAAATAAATGAGGTCTAGTTTAGAAGGGATCCAGGGAGCCGACAGGTTTTGGAGTCATGGACCGAGACAGACCATGTCTCTGAAGATGCAGTCAGCATCACAGAGCATCTGAAACAATCAAATGTGTTCAGGTAATTTAATGTATATAATTGATGTTTGTGTAAACAGGTCTAACCATAACTCACTCTCACCTAAAGGTTTGGATTTTCTGTTTACAAAATCCCGTTCATGTGCTCCAGTAACTTTAGGGAATCAATCCTGTATTCAAAAATAAAGCAATCCTCCTGTTCTCAAGTTTCTTTTGTAATGAATTTTAACTTCTTACTAGATACAGGAGCGTACAACCAGCAGAAAATCTGAGCCCAACACAGTTCATCTGTGTAATTGCTATTGGACCATGGTTCTGTTCTATGGGACCCGGCAGTCTGCACAGGTAGCCAAAGTCATCCCTAAAGTTTGGTTAATTTTGAGAGTATTTGAGAAGGCTGCAAACATGTTAACACTCAGCTTTAAAGCTAAAAAAGATCAACTTTGCCGTACCTTATTGCGTCTTCCTGTTATCTGCAGAGATTCTTGCTCTTTTCCTACCTTACAGCCGAAAAGACCTGTAGATATGTTGGTAGAGACTTTCTGATGCATTGGCCAGCCAGCATATTTTGCCAATATTAGCGCTTTTTCTTTATATCTGTATCAGCCGATACATGCATGTGTTATCTGATTCATTTGCACATTCAGCAGCCATGCCCGGACTTCATGTGAACCCCATGCATTGCTACTCCCTCCATTTGCTTGCCATTAATGATGTTTTGTTTTATTTGCTAAGTCTTTTTGTTTGGATTGAGATTTGTGTAACACTTGTTATCATCATGTCCTCTTTTTATTATATAACTGGAGAAAGAAAAAGTAATATCCAGCCCCCCAAAATTCTGCAGCACATCCCAGGGATTAGTTAGACCAGCATCTCTGCAGCTTATTTTAGAGCTGATATAACTTATCGGCCTTTGACATCTGGGCTCTGTCCCCCAGGATTCTGTCCAGCTCATTGTAACACAAACACAGGGTACACTCAAAGTTGTCAACATTGCAATGAAATTAGGCAGATATTCTGACCTTTGATGAGCATAACGACCACAGGAATTGTGTTTTTAAACACATTTAGCTCTTTATTTGGACATAAACACGAGGGAAACACTGTAAAAACATATCGGTGAAGGTTCTCAGTCATCCAGGTCATGGTCAAGCTAGGAAAGTTCAGTTTAGGCAACTGGACGTGTAGTTTTTCTAGAAGACGCTTCGCCTCTCATCCAAGAGACTTCATCAGTTCTGCTGTAAAAACATAAAACCTGAACCCCTCAGACTCTGACATCAACTCACCCTGAGTGTCTGCAGGGAGGCGAAGACATGTGCTAATGCTTCACCAGCAGAGAAAGCAGCGGTGAGGTGACCAGGTTAAGATCAAACCAACTAATGCTCAGAGTGCTTGTTTTTTTTTCTACCCATTATAATGCAGTACTGGTGCCTAGCCGCCTTAACAGCTGCAGGTGGATCAGAACAGCGTCTCTGTGTCGGTCTGATGGTTTGCATATTAAGGGGAGATGTTGACATCATCTCCAACTTGGAGGAAAGCTTGAAAGAAAACGGGGTGGCCTTAAGAAAGACAATATGGTTGAAGCATACGCTCCTAAACAATCCTGGTGAGAACCCTTTAAACTTTTAAAAATAATGGGTGTCAGTCTTAAAAAACCCCAACCTGTATCGGTTGCTCTCTAATGTTTGGATGTGTGAGACAATTCAGCTTCCTCAAGGTTTACTGCATTTTAGATTTTAGCAGCAGGCAGGCAGGTATTAGGACTTCTGAACCATGTTATATATAATTTATTTGTTTTATGTTTTGTTAAATATATTTTAATTGTAGTGTTTTGTCTGAGGTTGTCTTGCTATGCGGCTAAAAGTTAGGCAAAGGCATTCGTTTCAGCCACATCAATGGACAGCATGAAGACAGACTAATAAACTGTTTCATCCGCAGGAAGGTTGAGGTCTGAGCTTCTGCTCACATGGTTTGGTTTTTTTTTTATAGATTCCAGGTCTGCTCTCTAAAATTTGACTGAACAGAAAACAAAGAACTGCAGTAAAGCCTTGTTTTGGTGTTATTTGTGTTTTCCATTTAGGTTCTTGGAGCCTTCCTCTTCAGCGTATTAAAAAGGTTACAGCACTCTGCACACTTTGGTTTCTGCCACAGACAATGACTGCAGCTTCCTCCAGTCTAGTGGGATCTCTGTCATGATGTTGTTTCTCTTCCTGTTCTGCAACTCGAAGTGAATGCGGTCTGGCTTTATCACTCAAGTTTGAACCGCGAGATACGTTGTGCCGCTTCCTGCTCTCCTTCCTTCACACCAGCGCCTCGGCGCTTTGCTTCTCACCCTCAGGCCGTCAGCGGCTTAAAAACTCAAAATTGTCCGGTGGATTTAGTGAAACAGTGGTTGGAGATCAGTAAGAGTAAAGAAACGTAAAGGTTTTTGCTGGTGGCGGGGTTGAGTCACTTCCCTCTTCTAGTGGGCTCTCGTGTGTGTGTGTGTGTGTGTGTGTGTGTGTGTGTCTGCCTTCAGAAGTAGCTGTGATCCTGTTCTAGCTTGTCATGTCTTCCCTCCCACCTTTACATCTGTCCCTCATCGTCACAGCCTTATGTTGTTGCTGCTGACGATGTTGAGTCACAGTCCAGTCTGCTGCAGAAGCAAAGTGAGATGAGGTGTTTCAGCACAGCTCTTTATCACTGTTTGGTTTTTGTTGAGACCGATGAGCTTTGGAAGAGAGACAGATGGTATAGATGAATGTTTCCAAAATAAAGTGTGGAGTAGGTTTAACGTGCTGATGGAAATCGCGTTAACTGATGTGTGATGTTCTGTTTTTTTGGGGGTTTTTTTTCCCTCTCTTAATTGGACACCACTGAGGCTCTGCAGCACAGATGGACCCGCAGATGAAAACCCGCCTGTTCTCATTGTCTCTGTTCGACCTGTTTGGAAATGCATGCGAAACTCTCCACAACCTCCTGAAGTTTTTCTACATTTTGTCAGGTTTCAACATGATTGGTTGTAGGCGGGGGCCAACAGGGGCCAGCGTCCCCTTAGAACCGGTTATGGCCCTTTACTGAAAATATACAGTGCAAAAATGTATTATTATTTATTTTATTTTATCTTTTTATTTTATTGAGTAAAATGTATTTTCTCTTGATTTGGGCAGGTAGGTAAGACAATTGGCCAATAAAATCAATTTATGTTTAAAGAAACCCCCTAATTTAATTTCAAGTGCATCATATCGAACCGTTTTATTATAAGGGTAAAAATACTCATTCCTTTAGCAGATTATCCTATTTATCTGCTCTAATTAAGGACAAACACATATAAATTAAGACATTTTTACCTTTTAACTTCAGTTTTTGCCATGTAATACTAGATTATTTTTTTTAATCGATTATTGAAATAATCGTCAGCTAATTAATTGATCCAAATCGTTAACTGGAGTAGAGACCCTAAAACATGTCATTAGGTAATAGGGGTGTCCCAATACAACTTTTTCATTTCTGACACGATACCGATATTGTAGCTTTGAGAACTGGTTGATACAGATATTAACATGAATCATACAAGCTCCTATGACTTATTTTATACGGTAGAACGTTAGAAAATGCTTGATTGAGTAAAATTACTAAAGCAGGAAAAAAATGTTAAGCACAAAAGGTATGAAAACAACTGACTCGTGTAAAATTAACCAATGAGAGACAGAAACCTTTAACAGAGGTGGAGTGTTTTTATGAGCGCGAAAATATTGGAGATTTTAAATGCCGACAGATAAAATCCGATGTTAGCTCTTTGGCCAATATTAGACTGATATCCGATGTTAATATCGGGTCGGGACATCCGTTTTTGTCTGTAAATATGTTTTAGCTTCACCTGGTTTAAATTCTGCATAAAATCTTCTTTCAGGAACGTTTTGCCATCCGATTAATAATCAAATCCATAGAAAAAAACCCACCAGTTATTAGCAAAATAATTATCCGCAGCCCTGATTTACAGCATAATTAAGCTACAGCACTGATTCAATCTGTTTTAAGTTGAATTAAAAAATCACTTGGATAGCATCAGCTTTATGAAACCAAGGAATACGGCAGACAGGTCAGGGAAGCCTGGCGAGAGCTTTAAAACATTGTTCCAAAGCTTCAGACGTGATGTTTCTACCAAAAAAATGGCGACCTACTTTAACAGGCTTGGAAGAAGAGCATAATTCATAGGCTGTATCCAGATCCCCTAAAGAACTCTATCAAGGATTGAAAAGGGAGTCCAGATCTTTTGCTCTTCCTAGAAGAGCCTTAAAGACGTCATAAATGGATGATGCTAGCTCACATTGGACCTACAGTCTTCCAAAAAAGAACAAAAAACATAAATTACATGCATGTGAAAAGATATCCATTATAAAACCCCAAACATATGAAGGTGAGGACATTGGTTTGTTCCCCACAGAGTACATGTGAAGAAATGATGGGACTGAAGATGGTGCTTCTTTATACTCTCCGTATGTTTCCATGCATTTCCAGGAAACAAGCTGCTCTTTACGTTATGTCATGCAAAGGATTGTGGGATTCCTTAAAACTCCAAAGGACCAGTTAGGAGCCTCCTAACCTCCCTACGCTAAAGGAACTATGATAGAAAGTATGCATGCTCCTTACCCTCCTTCCTTACTTCCAGGACTATTCTGACTGCATTATCACTGTGACCGCTGATGCATCGGCTACAGAGCCTCTACAGATTAGACTATTTCACATTCAGACTGCAGAGATCCACAACTCTGATGGAAGAATCCTTTGACAGGGAACCTATTGGTTCCTTTACCATCTGTAGTGTGTGTGTGTGTTTCCCCAAACGATCATTCCAGAGTAAAAAAAGCAGAAGTTTTCACTCCAGCTGCTCTGGCTTCAGGGCTGCAATCACCCCGTTTGATTAAAGTGTTGCTCTGGTTTCCAGATCTAGCATAAACCTTATAAATATAGCATGATGTTAACACAGATATTTTGGGCTAGTGTTTTGGGAATTGCAGAACTTTTTTTGGGCCAGCTTTGAGTTTATATTAGTTAGCTACTAGATGACCGTTTGCCATCCTGTTTAAATATTCAAAAATGGCTCTTGCACAGTTGTGACCTCAGAGAGGAAGCTTCAAACCCCGACGAGTTATCAGCTCTGTACTAATCATCTCATGCATGTCCTGCTGTGTTGACGGGCTGTTTCCCTCTTCCTCTGAAATGTGGCAGTAAATTTAGGGGAGGGGGTCTAAAGAGAACTTTATGCATGAGGAACATTATATAGTGAGCCAAAGATGAGTTTATGAAGTCGTTTCTTGAGCAACTAGTTGCAGTTTGTCTCATCTGCTGCAGATAATGAGGTAACGTATATGCAGACAGAAATAGAAAGCTATCGCAAGTGAATAGTGTGATTGATTCAGTTCAGTGAGCAATCACTTCTGCAAGTTAAGGGGGGGTTGGGGTACAGTTTTGTTTCCCCAATCACAGCTTGCTGGAGGGACAAACAGTCCAGCCAATAAAAAGAAGCTGCTGCATGTCATCTGCCGCCCTAATGATCTGTAAAAAGTCCTTTACGGCAGTCTCCAACAAATATGTTCCGCTGCATGTGTTTCTATCATTACCCGAGTTACAAGTATCGGAGTTGATCAGTTTGCATTGTCCAGGATATTAAACTCTGCTGTGCTTGTTGTTGTCAAAGAGCTCACTGTAAATAAACTCTAATGTTACATGTGTATGTATTTTCGAAATCCCTTGATGTTCCCTGTGGATTTAATGCTGACTTGATACAACTTTTTAGGGAAATAGGTTAAAAATACAAGAAAATAAAACATGAAACCCAGATATAACAAGTTCTCATGTATTGTGGTGGGATTCCTTAAAGGGGATTTGTTATGAAGGTTTTTTTAAAAGATATACCTTCCTGTCAAGTCTAGAAAGAGTCTGTTTCCAGTATAATGATCAGCACGAACCGTAGGAACTTTAATAACTAAATTTGTGGTGTGGAAAGTTAGAAAAAATCTGATCAAGACATATTTTTCAAACAAAGAATAACAGTCAATAACAACAGGCATAAAAACAACCCCTTAGCCATGAGCTTTAAACAGAAGCAGACAGCAGTGGATCTACCAGCTGTTTAATATGGGAGATTATGGACGGTCGTTATATTTGGATTTTCATTTTTGGACTGTCCTTGATGTCAGTAAGACACTGGAGGTCTAAAGCTGTGTGAGAAATCAGTTGTAAAACCATAGTTTAGGAGTACAAAACAGAGACCTGAGGATTCCAGACATGACTCATTAAATGATATTTATTCTTTAGTTTTGTAGTATCTAGCGAGGTTAGCATCCAATCCTTAAACGTCAGCCTCTGTTTAATCGCTAGAGGGTGTTCATCTTTACTTTAAACTGAGATCTTCAGCAGGCCGTTCTTCATAATCGATTATTTTGCATAAGAGATTAAAGCTTAAAGCGCACCTGCTGTGATGCGTAGCGCCTTCTCGTTTTCCTGGGGCTGAAAATCACGATGATCAGACATTTATTGGACCTTTCCAGCTGCTGTTTCTTGCATCGCTTGATATTTCTCCTTCATTTTCCTTTGTCAGGAGAGCGGGGCTGAAATGATTAATGAATTATTGAAATAATCATTAGCTTATTTGATAACTGAACCTTTACTAAGACTCTAAAACATGTTTGCAGAAAGAGCAGCCTACTTACAGCAGTTATTAAGACAAAACTTTGCAAATATAAACTTAAATCTTAAAATAATTTCTATTAAAGATTAAATAGCTTAATTTTTAATATGTAATGTTTTTTTTTACATTTTCACAATCATTTAAAGATTATTTTTCTATATTTTAAATATTTATTTCAAAATGTTAATTTATTAAAACCATCTCTTTGTAAATATATGAAATAATTGCAAACCTAACTGAGATTCATCGATTGCTAAAAGAATAAAAAGCTGCAGGCCTACATAAGACTGTCTGTAAACATATAGAGTAAATATATACAAAGTGTTGCTTAAAATGATTAGCTCTAATAATTTTATTTGAAGATATAAATGCTATTAAGTTGAATTAGTTATAAATATTCTTAATTATAGATAATGTGCTGTCATTCATACATGGCGGCTCAAAGTGTGCAGCAGCTACAGTTGTGTATCGTGTAACAGTCGGGGAATCATCTTTCACTTGTCTGCTGGTACATCTGGGAGCTTGTCAGTGTTGTTGGTAGCATTGAAGCATGTCGGTGGGTTTCAGCTTTCAGTTTTCTTCAAAGCTGTTTTAAAAAAACATAAAAATAAAACCGATCAGGACTCATTGCTAAATTGTTTAAATCTCTTATTTTAAAGCATTCCTCTTTATTTAGGGTCATGAATCTTTTAAAAGACTTTTTTTCTGGTGTCAGGTTTTCTTTGATAGGCAGCACCGGTACGAGTCATTTTGACTTAATAAATATATTTTTAAAGGTGCTTTATTAATCCCAAAGGGACATTAAATGTTGCAGTGACTTATAGGGTTTTATATTATAAGGTAAGATGTTATGTTTCTTTTTAAAAAAATATATTTTAAAGTAATTCTTGATGTAAGAAGTGTAAATCAAATGATGACCATCCTGATAATGATATTAAATTAAATAACAAGGTTTGTAAATTGGTGCAAAATGGAAGTAGAAATATAATAAATGGTGGCGTTTGACCAATTTTTTTTTTTTTTACGATTATTTTTACCTCAGTCTAACTGATCTTTGTTGCAGATAATTTTTTTCGGGGAAGAATATTTAAAGTGTATATTGCTTTTTCTTTGTCCATTAGCATAACGGAATGATTAAAAAAGGGATACACAAACAAAAAGGAAAATTATAGATGAAACAGCAATGCATGCGTTTCACATTATCTCGAAGCATGGCTGCTAAATGTGCTTATAAACCGGCGAACGCACACATGTATTGTATTAAAACCTTGTTTTCTGTTGCACTACTTTTATCACACATATTTACTCCAAGCTCAGAGAAACTCAGTTAGGACCACAGTTATCTCCTTGTTATGTCCACAGAGCAGAGACGGTAGCATATCTATGAAAATTTTTCACAGTACTTCCTTAAACCTATTTATAACTTCCTATCACTGCGTCCTTCCTCCAATTTCCACAGTCAAAGCACCATTCAGTCCTCTGTAAGCCCACTGCATGTTTTGCATGATATTTCTGCTCCACCTTCATGTATAAACTGTTGAAGACTCTCAAAAATCGTCTGGATTCAAACAAGGAAGCTGTTATGGTTTTAAGGCAGCTCTGTCAGTCATTACGCAACTTTTGATCAGTAGAAACATCCACTGGTTGATCGGCGCCATAAATAAACACATTATTAAAATCTTTCTCTGTAAAACTTTCATAATTTTTTTGACAAAATCCAAACTGTTCTCTAATGAATCATAACTGAAAAATGTATTTAGGATTTAGAGGGTTTTGCCTGTCATAAGAGAGCAAATTTGCCAATAAAAGTGACATTTCTAATGGGTGTCTCTAAAAAACTGCCCTTTTAAACGTGGCGAGTCAGGTCATCGGCACTGCTTCAACTGTATGCAGAGCAGGTGGTTATTAGGTAGAACGGACATGTAAATTAAATCGTTAGAAGTTTTCGAGTTTATTGATCATAACAGACTCTGCTGAATGAGGCTAAAATGAAATTTGAAGGGAATGAGATACCGCCAGTGATTTAGTAATCGATTAATTGTTACCTGGAGTTTAGAGACTCAAACATACCTTTAGGATACAGAAGTAAAAATTTCTCACGAAAATGACCCAAAAAGCCTAAATAGTTTATATAGAATTACATTTTGATCCTAAACACCCAAATCCCTAAAAAAGATTAGGTTTAGAAACGTTCAGGTCGTTGCTAGTTCTGACCAGTCCTGCGTTTTGTTGTCCTGCAGTTATGCCATCGCAGATAAACACTGACTTGACTGATATCTCCTCTTCCTCTGTAGACTGATGTCATGGAGGAGAACGAGGTACATTCATCATTCCCATTTGAGATGGTTAATGCATTCAGACTGTTTCCAGCGGGAGAATACATTAAGGGATAAGTGGATATAGGAAGCTCTCATTAAGGGTTACCATCATGGTATTTATAGGCCTGCTTTACGATCTTATGGTCAGTGGATCGTTGGGATCTCGTTTGCTTGTTTATGTTTATGTCGAGGTGTCAGTCTGTCTACATGCCACTACTAACGATGTAGTTGCAGTAGATGAGGGGTGGGGCAGGTATGAAGTCATGAAGTGAGTGGGGGGGGGGACACATCTGATGCCCATAGTTATGATTGAGCTGTATCAGAGCCCCCCTGATCGCATGGAAGTCCTGTTTACTTTCTTTTTTAAGATATTTTCACAGACACCGATGCATTACATCGCGCCGAGCTCTACGCCACGTCACCGTGGTAACTGCTGTCACATTCTCGTTTGCAGTTTTCACACGGCAGGCTGAAATCTAGCTTGTTAAAAGGACTCCTTAGTCCCATTTAAAGATGCACCGATCGGGCCTTTCTCTGGTCCGCGTCGATTCCTCATCTACTGTGAGGTCGTCTTTATCCACTTAGTGCATAAATGTACTGAATACGATGGAGGTTCTAATTAACCAGATCTGATCAACTGCAAAAAAGACCCGCTTCCCATTTCTGGCTGATTAATTGCTGCATTTCTAGCTCTGCTATTAATGATAATAATGATACCATTCGAAGCAGGGAGGGAAGGAGACGGAGGCTAAAACTCTTTATTCAGCGTGGATGAAGTGACGGACAGCTTCCTGTCTTTCTTCCCGTCTTTCTGGACGCCAAAACGGTTTCTCCCTATTGCTGTTGTTGGCAACTGTCTCCAGGAAGTGTCTCCCCTCTGCTTTGGCGCTACTCGATTGTTCTGCTGTGCGTAAACAGCCTCTTTTATTCATTGTCTGGGCTGCGAGGGAGGTGGAGGGAGGCGGGGGCGCTGTGGGGACATGGAGAGGAAAAGAGAGAGAGAGGAGAGGTGAAGTCAGTATTCAGGAATGTGCCTTGGCAAGCCTGGGGTTGACGCAGCCCGGATGACTGGGAGGGAATCCTTGGCAGAGGGAAGCCGGGGAACCCCGTTCAACACCTCCAGCCCTTTCCCTCTCTCCAACCTCCCTCCTCCCTCTGTTTTTACCCTCATCTGTCTGGTCCTTTTACTCAGTCCATCTTTGTCTGCAGCCAGCCTGTCTGCTATAAAGAACTTATGCAACAAGGCGGCAACAGAAGTGAGGAACATTTTCATGTTGGGGCTGGTGGAGCATAAAAAGCAGCAGAAGCCACTTTTCCTGGCACGCTGCAACCAAACGTCCCCTGTGAGTTCAGCCGTGTCCAATCTGAACCTTGAAAAGCCTCCAGACAGCAGGTTTTGAAAAGCTATCCACAGTGAGTCATCGACTCTTATTACACAGGCTAAGGAGGGTCTTTTTGTTGCGGAGTGAGAGCGAGAGACTACCTCTGCATTATAAAGGTTTTTTTTTTCTTTTTTTTTTCAGAAAAGACAATGCAGTCGTAATAATTCAGCAGGTGCCTGAAGACATTCTCGTGTCACTGTGTCAGGCTTTAATGCATGTTTAATGTTTTCTTTGTATTTGTTATTTGGGTTGAAAAGAACCTCTATTTAGATTTTTTTATTTGTTTTTTTTTTTTTTACCACAGGCTAAATTGAGAACAAAGCTGTAAAAATGATATAAAAAAATAAACAGCCTTTGAGCTTATTGCCTTGGCGACCTTTTTGCAACATGCAGGTTTAGTGACATTAAACCCAGAACAGATTATTGTGGAGCGGTGAAGGCAATGGCCTCCCTATAGAAACTCTGCAGACCATATAATGACCGCTGTCTATTGAAAGGCTTTTCCAGGACAAGGTGCACTTGATGGAAATATGTACATATTAGTCCAGGGATGTTTTTTCAGTAAGTACTTCAGATGTTAATTTAACTTAATCGACAGAAAGAATCAATTCTTTTAAATATCGGGATATTTCATTAGATGATATTGGTATTGATAGAAAAAAAAAATGTAAAAAATATTTACACCAAACATCAATTTCATATTTTTTTTTTTTACTTTTGTAGATCTTTTTAACCTCCAGCCACTAGTTGGCAGCACACCACCCAAGAGCCAAGTGTTTAGCTGCTCTGCAGTTTAGTAACAAGATCTCTTTAGGTTTTCCAGAGCTTTATTATTATAAAAAATAACAAAATGTCGTCTTTGTTAAAGTATCGGGATAAATTGTATCGTGACACGTTGATGCTAGCAAAGATTCTGGGCTCTACTAAAGTCAGCTGCCATGAAATGGATTTGATGCAGAGGTCAAAGGGCAGGCACCCGAGCTCATGGCGGCCATGTTGAGGACTGAGGTCTTCATACATGAGAACATGCAGTGTAAAAAAAAAACAAAACAAAAAACAACTCCCTTTTTATTGAGCTGAAAAACAATATAAAACCTGAAAAACTAAGTGTTAAGTATTGTAATTCTCACCTTTTTCTATAACTCTGTTAGGAACCGTAAGGCCAAATAACATGTGTGATGCTTCATTTAAAAGCTAACACCTTCTAGTTTCTCAAAATATAAATGAGTATAGTGTGATTAAAACACAGCCTAAACTGCAGCAGTTCAAACATGACTCATTTTTGTTTTTTTTTTTTCTTATCAAAAATGGTAGGTTGTTTTTGAATAGCAGTAAAAAAAAAGACATTCAGGCATATGTCATTCCATTACATTTATCTTCTCCTGATAACCAGGAACCGTTTAATCTCCAAACATCTCCCTAGAGCAGGAGTTCCCAAAGTTGGTCCCTTAGGGCTGCTGTCCTGCAGGTTTTAGCTGATTTCCATTAATAGCTGATTAACAGGCTTCGCTGAACTACATCATCAGAATCAGCTGTGCTGATGCAGGGAAACCCTCTAAAACCTGGAGGACAGTGGCCCTCGGGGGCCGACTTTGTGCAAGCCTGGCCTAGAGTCAGGTAAGTCCCTCTGCTGCAGCGTGATCAGCTGCCATGTTGGTTTTTGGCTGTTGGTTCCCTCCTCCTTGCAGCTCCTCTCCACAGAGGCTCAGGTTTGTTACTGGTGCTGCTCAGTGCGGTCACAACATGAGGTTTCCACTGCCCGGAGCAAAACACTGCTGTCATTTAATGTTCCAACCCAGTGCTTTCTAAATATATCTCCCCCCCTTCATAATTTGATGCTGTAATTTCAGCTTTTGCTTACTTTGAATATAACTACGCATGAAATTAGCAGCAGATCATGTAGCTGAAGGTGATATTTCGGTCACTGGCGCTCGGCGCATCCAGCAGATGAAACGGAGACCAGTTGTTGTGTGGGACCCGCTTGGTCATAACTTTTCACGGTGACTAATCCCCCCACCCCCACCCCCCCACCCCCAGCAGTGACGCCGATCAACAGCGCTTGTCATTTGCGGTGTTTTTTTTTTTGGTTGTTGTGTTTTCGTTTCTGAGTGTGATTGATGATGCTGTCCACTCACACCAGTGACTCATATGCGGGGTGTTTGAGGAGTTCTGGTTAGCAAGTGAGAGTGGATGGGATGCTCAACTAGTCTCCAGTAGAGAAAGAAAAGAGAGACACACGAGATGCTGCTTCTGTTGTTGTGTCTTGTTTGGAAACGTCTGTTGGAGAAAAGAAGAAGAGCAGAAACTAACTCTGCTTTCAGTTGTGTCTGTAATATGTTTTTAGTATGAAAATACGAAGGTATGGGCCAGCTAGAGAGTTGTACAGTTTTATAAATCAAATAAAAAAAAAAAAAAAAACGTCCTCACTGGGTTTACATGAGAGAGTGACTGATGCAGTTTTCTTAATTCAAATGTCGATTTTTTTTTTTTTTTATTTTATTTACCGATCCTTGATATTTGCTGCCAATATTTATTTTTATTTATTGAATTTTTCTCCATATTGCTTTTTCCCCCCAATTCAGTTACATAATAAAAAAAGGACAAAAATTATAGCAAATGTTTTACATTTTAGTAAAAATATTTGTAAACAGTATAGAATCAAACTAAACACTATAACAATGAATATCAATTTGAGGAAGCAGAATTTCATGCGCCTCATGTGATCTCAAGTCATGGTCGCTGAATAATTGTTAAATAAACTTCAATTTCCTTTAAAATCATCAAACTACTACGTCTATAAAAATACAGATAAATGCATCCTTCTTTATCCATTTCTTTGTTTTTTTTTTTCCTCAAAAGCATTTGGGAGACTTTGAGTGCTTTGATGCAGTTTGTTTGGGTTTGAACAGAATCACATAAAGGTTAAAGTACGTTTATTACTGATCTCATAATCTTCTGCACTTTAAAGTAGAAACTTTACAAACAACCTAAAACACTTTTTCTTTTTCTTTAGAAATTGGAGCTAATTAAAGTTTAGATGTAGACCTAGTGGAGCTCTTAAGATAGAAATAGACCAATAGAAGCCTGATCAGTGTTACTCTAAATTATCACTTTACTGTTGGAATAAATCTGGTGGATAGTATGTGGTTTTAACTACATACCATTATCTGTACTTTCCTCTTGGGGTAAGTTTAAGGCTGCATATATATCTCTGAGTGAATACCTCCTCGTACGGGACGGGGGCACATAGCTAACACTTGGTTGCTGCCCTCTTCACACAGATTACCGCAGCATGCAGACAACCTACTTGTGGTTCTGCTGAAGTGTTAATGAAGGCAAGGATGTTTTTATGGCGGCCTTCAGCTCGTCCTCATTGTTAGCTCTGGTGTATTTCATCTTCCTCCTGACTTTACCTCAGAGGGTTTTTATGTGGTTCAGGTCAGAAAACCATCTTTTAAAAAAAGGTGGAAGAGAAATCACCAGAAGCTGTCATCATAGCAGAGCTTGAATGTAGCTTTGATGTCAGGTTTGTGTCAGCAGGTTGGTGTAAGTTCTCTGTTTAATGTGTGGAACATTTAATCAGAACCGGGCCGTTCTAGTATGGAGTCAGTTTTGTCATTTTATTGTTGCAAAGAACAAGTTTTCAAATGGAAAAGTAAAAAAAAAAAAAGGGAGAAAAAGTCTTCCAGAAATTAAACTTTAATAAATGTTTTAATCAAAGAAAGGTATTAAGAGTAAGTTTTTATTTGTTTTATTAGTTAAAAAAGTTGTTTTATATTTTCATTTTTAATATTTTTTTTTGTAAATATTAAACCAATTTATAAACCAATTTTTTATTTTCTTTTTGATGTTTTTCAGATTGAGTTTCATGAATTGCATTCTTTATTAAATTACATTTGAAAAGAACTAAACAAAATGTAAAAAGTACAAGATCTGAGAAAACAGCAAATTTGCTCTCAAACCTTCTTGGAATCATTTTTAAAAAAAATTAAATCTCTGGTTTCCATTTTTTTTTTCACATCACAAAATCACCCAGACATGTGTATCCCTGTGTGCCTTTCAGTGTCACTCTGAAGTATTGAAATGCACGAACTAACTCTTTGTCTTTCTTTCCTACCCCTCCTTCCCTCCTGGGCTTTGCTGCTTCCAATTCCTCTTCAAACGGCGCGATGCGACATCCTCAGAGCTTCCAGCCGAAGAAGGTAAATATTGATTCTTCTAATGAGCTGCCATCCTCCTCCCTTTACTACCTGATTGAGTGCCCTGTGTGTGGATCTTTAGTTTTATATAGACCTGGAGGTAAACGTTAGGGTTGCACCCTGCAGAAGTTTCCCACCCTTCAGCACACAGCAGTACTCCTCTGTAAACTCTGCTTTCCATCTGCTTATCACGATCTCAGAGCTAGTGTCAACACAACCGTGTCCGCTCCACCCTTCTGTCCGATCCTTTAGTCCTGAGCTTAACGTTTGCTTTGATGCCTGCAGGTGTGTGACGTCTTATTTGCATGTTTCAGGCAAGTCCTTGTGGGAGCTGGTGGTGGAGCAATTTGAGGACCTCCTGGTCAGGATCCTGCTGCTCGCTGCCTGCGTCTCCTTTGTGAGTACCAGCTAATTAAAATGCCAGTGGCTCCTTCTGTTCTGTCTTCGTTCTAAATGTAACCCGGTGGGACTTGAGACCCTAATTGGACAATGGACAGGAAATTGCAGCCTAATAGACTGCTCTACTAGCCACTTTATTCTCCTCTCAGGACTCACAGGAACCTACAGTGCTGTGAAAAAGTATCTACTCCCCCAACAGTTTTTCTTTCTTCTTATTCCTTATAAATCCCAGACAAAAGAGAACCTGAGTAAATACAGTATGTAGTTTTAGTGATAAACGTTTCATTCATTTAAACTTTATTTTCTATGAAAATGTAATTTCCCTCCATGTTTATTAACAACTTGCCTCTAAATAACCACTTTTTTTATTTTTGTTTAGGGCTGAATCGATTAATCAGACTGATTAACTAATTAGGTAATTGATTCGTTAACTGGAATAATAGTACATAGACTGTCTTTAACTTAAATTTGCTGGAAGACTAACGTACTTACTGCAGTAATTAAGACAAACCCTTTTTTCTTATTCTTCTTATTATTTCTTATCTTTTATTCAATATATTTCTTTTTTTTAATAATAATTAACTAAAAGTATCCCTTTTCTGGATTCATCCATTACTCAAAAAAATAAATATGAATTGATTACTAAAAAATCAACGGGTGCTGCCTTATTTTAGAATCAGGAAACTTGAAAACAGTCTGCTCTGATTATGCTGAAAAAATCCCTGGACTGTTGATTCTTGTCTATAAATTCCCATTAGTTGTGACCACAGTGTGAGTCTCATCCAGGAAGTTATAAAAGAGTGTAGAATTATGATCAAAATGAGACCAAAATGGAATCAATAGGAGATTTAAACCAAAAGTAAAAAAAAAAAAAAAAAGATTCAAAAGCCTGGTTCACAGTTTCCAGAAAGCATCTCAATGATCTCCTGGATCAGGATCTGCAACCTTTAAAATCCAAACAGCCATTTTAGTCTGAATCCATCTAAATAGATTAATTTAGAGCATGAATATTAGATGGCGTTTTAATAAAACACAACTGATTTCTGTTAAATATCTGCTGTAGAAAATCTGTTTCCATTTTAAACAACCTGTAGTTTATTTGTATTTTTTCATTTTAAAATAAAAAACAGAAAACTTTTAATAGAAAAGTGCTGATTGTCTTCTATAAAGTATTATTTGTAGAAAATTATGTTTAAAAAATCACGTACTTTCCAAGCTTATGACTAGTAAAAAAAAAAAAATGGATAAAAAACATATTTCTAGTTATTTTAATGTTACTTTGCTGCGAAATTTCAGTTCAGATATTCTTTAAAAAACCCCAAGACTTTTTTTTTACTTAATTCAAAATCATTGGTTAGTCCTTTATTATTTTTAATCACTATAAAGAGCCTTCAAAAATATTCTATGTATTACGATAAAGTGGAAAAAAGAGCAACCCGGACAAGCATGGAGGCGTCAGTGTGATGGTCTGGGACTTTTTTAAATCGCCCCTTCTTCCCCAAAAGCAAACAGACAGGATCATTTCTTAACGGCTCTGAAAAACCCAAAATCAAGGTGGCATCAGGTGATGTCAGGGAGGCAACAAGATATTAAATGTAAGGATGCGACTGTTTTCACATAGGCCCAGGTAGCTTTGGATAACCTTTTAAATATATATATTTCTTATACTTGTATATAAACTTTTTAACGTTCTGTAAAGTATTAATACCTAAATTCTGTCCCCAAATATAAAACAAACTTGTGGCATTGGACAGTTATTGCTCTGCAAGTCAATAGTAGGTCTCAAGTTCGAGTCAAGTTCAAAGTCAAGACTGACAAGTCCTGCAGTTTGAGTTTCAAGTGCTTTTAATACCAGATTTACAAAGACCATGTATGCTTCTGTCTTTATTCATTAAAACAAGGGCATTTAACTCCTATTTTGCACAATATTCAACCAGTCCTTTACAGAATAAACACATTTGAAGAAAAAAAAAAAGGTGCAACATTGCGTTTCTATGACCGATTTAATTGAACTAGTTTCTTAGCAAATTTTTTGTACATGTTTCAAAGCTTATATTTTCTAGAAGACTAAGTTTAAAATTTTAGTTTGTTGGTAACCCTGATATTTCTCAGGTCATCTTTCTCTTATTTTAATATTCATTTATTTGATCTGGAGCTGCTGTGACCAAATATAGCAGAAACGGGAAACATTTCGGAGGAGACGAATCCACTTTCACAGCCCTGGGTGAAGCGATCCCGTTCTATGTTGATGTTCTCAACAGGAGCTCTTTGAATCTGTGTTGATGGGATTTCTGTCTAGGAAACAAGTACGGCGCTTCTGCCAAGCTGGAAACAAAACAATGAATTAAACCTCTGTGCCTCAGACTGCGACCCTGGCTGCAGCCTGGGCGAGGAGAAGGTCACAGAGGGGTGGAGGGAGGGAATCCTGCCCGTTTAATGACTTTTTTCCATCTGTTGCAGCACTTCCCTGCCGTCTTGGGATGAAAATTGCTATTTCTATTGCTGGGAGTTGGAAAATTGCTCTGAAAAACGTTTATGACAGAAGATGACTCTCAGGTTCCCCATGTCAGCGCTTTGAGCTTTTCTCTGTTTCTAGTGCAGCTGAAAGTCCCCTCTGCTCTTCTAGGTCACTGTGGCTGTAGTGGAGTACGACTTCTTTAGATTGAACACAACAGAAGCTCAGAACTATGTCGAAGCTAAACAGCTTTTTTAATCTTCTGGTTTCAACACTTTCCTGTTCATTGATGATATATTTATAGTCCTTTTTATATGGCTGTTTGCTGCCTGGTTTGTATGTTTCCACTGCGATCAAGGAGTGGCTAAAGCACAGGAGAGTCGAGTCAAAGTTGAACCCTAAACCAGGGATCATTTGGTTGTAATTTTGAATAAATTCAAATTGGAATTAGGAGGTTGTCCAGCCTTCTTTGCATTGCACGACAATAGGAGATCATCAAGGTTTAATGGGTCTGGTTAGGCTCACCAGAATTTGTTTCTGTGCAAAAATGTATTTAGAAGCATCTGACTTCTGTCCTAAAACTGTTTACTCAAATATGGATTTTTTTTAGTTGTTTGGTAGTGCTGCACCAATCAGGCTTTTTCCTCCAACCAAGACTGATGCATGATGTCCACTGAGATTTGACAGATGACCTAAAATAGTCAAAAAATGTGACAGGTTCCTTAATAAACCAATTAAATTATAGGACTTTTAATACCTGGATTTATTCTATATTTTTGGCAAAGGTGGATCATGCAGCTCTTAGACAGGCTTTCATAAGCATTATATCTCAAATACTGTAGTAAAGAGAATAAAGATACAAGATTGGCAGTAATACTAACAAATATAGATGCAGCAGAGGGAATAAAGCTTCACTGTTTGGTTGAGGCTGTTTAATGACAGACATTATTTGGTTCATAAAAAGAATTTACTAGATGGGAAGCATCCAAAGTCTGGTTTATCTCACAGCGAAAAATACTTTGAATCCAAAGATACATTTATGAAAGACAAAAATTATGGATTCATTTTAGTTTGATGCTCTTAGAGGGAAAGAAATAAATGTTTTCTGTATTTCAACAGCTCACTGCTAAACTGTATCTAAAAATAAATGTAAATAATCTTAAAATAAGTGTCTTTGCCTATAATTTGTACAGGTGAATAAGATAATTGGCCAGTAGAGTATTTTTGTGCTTAAAACAAGGTAATTAAATATAATGACCTCGTAATTAGATAATTGCTGTATTATTTTATTTGAAACATAAATCATATTAATTTAGACACTTGTATTATTTACCGGCGGAAAAACAACGTAGACATATTCAAGAAAGAATTGCTTATTTTATGTTTTTATGGTCCAGGTCAAAGTCAAACGTGCATCTCTGGACAACTTCTAGGTCCATCTCTCGAGTGCTGTTTGTCATTTTGTTTGTCTGAACCTCTAAAGTTAGTCATGACCCCATTAGAAGTGTGAATAAAGGAACCACGCTGCAGCCCGCCTCAACCACCGTACACAATAAAAACTGGAGCACCTTCTCACCATGAATAGGTGGCTTTAAAGGGTTGAAAAGGTGTCATAATACAGAAATAAACCTATAATTTACCTCAGATTATCTGAAATTTGGTCTCTTCTTCTTTTTTTTAAAATAATTATTAATAATAGCAATTATTTTTATATATATTATTAACAGGACAAATATACACACACGCAATTTGTTGCTAAAACTCTATTTTCTGCTGTCAGTGTTGCTCCAGTTAAATTAATTCATATTTTATTTCCATTCTTTTTTTTATTCCGCTTTTTTCAAAGTAAATCTTTAAGGTGGACATTGTACCAGACAAATGGTTTAATGTATAGCAAATGTGTAGCAAAAATAATATATCGTTATTTTTCAATTATTATATGTTTTACAATGTTCTTAAAATGCTATGGAATATCTTTTGTCAATTAAAGTTAAGAATAATGCATGCAAGTTTAAAAACTTTCTCCTCTCGTTTCATCTGGTCTAGTTGAGATTTCTTGTCCTTAAAGGTTTTTACCTTGAAGACGTAGGTTTTTATCTCTATGTTTAAGTAAATCATCATTTAACGAGCACCTTGCTAAAGGTGGAGGTGTTTGCTGAGATGCTAGGCTAACGTTAGCTTTCTTCTCTCTGTCTTAATATGACTTTTCTTTGTGGTTCTGATTTATATGCCAACAATTGGATTGCAGTGTTTTTGTTTTTGCCAACTTTTTAAACTGAACACCTTTCTCTGAATATTGTAATTAATGAATAGAGTAGTAATAGAGTAAATGGGGGAAAAAAAGACCTCACTGTCGGCTAAAATATTGGAAAAGCCTAAATATTCAATTAAATCCACAAAAACTTTACATTTTATGATATCCCTAGTTTTTTTTTTTAGCAGATTTCCTTTATGGCTATAACCAGTTTTGTGAGTTTGTCCTTTTTTTTATCTCAAGCTATTGCACCATAAAAATAAGATTTAATACTATTTAGTCTCTATTTGTAACTTTGACCTGTTAAAAGCTAAAATCACAAAATAGGTTTGGGAGTAAAATCAGTAGAGCACAATATTTCTCCTTGGTGTCTTTATGCAGACGATTAGATATCAGCCAGCCTCCCTCAGTGGAAGTCAAAATGGTAAAGTCGACCCTACTTTGCTATCGTTTGAACTCTTAGCGCAGTGAGAAATGGTGGTTTGGTATTAAACTCTCTCTCTCTGAATGTATGATGATGCTCCAGAGTTCCTTCGGAGCCGTTCTCATTGAGAGGGCCGCCACTGTTGCCCTCCAATCTCAGCTCGGTCAGATGAGAGACTTACCGTCCCAAATGAGCGGGAATGATGAGCTATCGACCATGCTCAGGCGGTCACGACGAGCACGCCGGCGCTCAGTCCTCTGCAGAGAATAAATTCTGCTGTCACTTGATAGACCCCATTGAGACCATTGTAACATAGATCCTCTTTTTATTATATGCATTGCTTTTGTGGTTCAGCCATTCAGGCTTTGAAATCTGTCACTGAAAGAAAAGTAATGGAAACTTATTGATGTGTAAAGTCTTCTCACATATTTCTAGAGGGGGAAAAAAACAGAGCTGGAGAGAAATTGAACTTCATTTCACCAGGCACTCAGAAGTGCAGCACCAGCTGAATGTTAATGGTACAGATCTTACATTTACACAAAACAAAGCTGAAAGAAAGACAGAGTGTTTGTACAAACTACTCTACAGTACGTCCTGCCTGACTGCCTCCATAAGGGGGGAACTAGCAGGAAGGTGCTGTTAATCGAATGCTTTGCTCGACTTTATTCCCTGTTGGCATGACAACCTCTTTGCCTGATAGCCTTCTGTAAAAATACCACAGTATGGTGATATTTACACTGAATTTTAAAATGATGCCTAACATGTAAGTATAAAATGCAAAAAAATCTACTGTTGCTAAAATTACAGACATTTTGTTTTACCAGTATAACTTTTAATTAATATTTTATTATACATTAAATAAAAAAACAACAAACTATAATTTAGCTAGAGGTGACAAAATCAAATAAATAAGTTATGCAATAAAAATGTACCAATAAATTTAAGATATTTAAAAGGTGAAAAAATAAATCTGCCATAAAAATACTAAATGTATCATTTATTCACTGAACACATCATGAAACAATTAATTGTACCATTAATTGATTAAATGTTAATTTAAAAGGTTAGATTTACCATTAGTTGAAAATACCTTTTCAATTATGACTTTAAATATAGTCATTTTTAACAAATGAATTAATTTACATATTCATACATATTTCAGCAAATGGGTGAAGGTTCTCAGTCATCCAGGTCATGGTCGAGCTTAGAAAGTTCAGTTTGGGCAACTGGACGTGTAGTTATTTCAGCAAACGCATCATAAAAATTATTTAAACTGTCATCTTCACTAAGGCTGCTTCCATGGAGACCCTGATGCCTGATTGGCTTCTTCTCACAGAGAAAGAGAACACAACTTCTTCCTGGGCTTGGTTATTTGTTTTGTTTTTTTACCCTTAAGTCAATATTTTCACTGGTAAAGTTGGAGCTAACTTCATAAATATCTCGAATACGTGTTGCAATTTATATACAGCACATTTGGTTAGCAACTCCTGCCTCTATATCTCTTGTTTAGGCTCAAAAAGGTTAATAATTGCAGTTCCAACAGCTTTTTTTAATGCATGTTTTGAATTATATCATCAGAAAAGCTTGATGGAAATGGGAAAAATTTGCAAAAAAGTTTTCACGCTCGCTTGAGATAGTTTTTAGCTTTTGTGAAAAAGTGTCGCTTTTTTCCGAATCCTCTCTAACGTAGCAAACGTTTATCTGACTATGATTTATCAGCTGTTTCCTCTGTCGGAGTCTTCCTACATCTTCCTATTATGCGCCTAGACATAGCTGGAACCGTTACTAGCCGACATGTTGACGTAAAAACAACTTGTTGGATAGAAACGCATTTACTAAAACTTTCCACCATTACTAATCTAGGTTTCAGCCTCTACCTGCTGTTTATTATAGCCATACGTGATGACCTACTATGGGCGACGATGTATGATGACAAAATGCTTTGCGGCGCTTCTTTATTTCTCCTTAAACCAAATCGAAACACAGCAAATTTGTTTGTTTTGGTTTTTTTTTTTCAAAATTTTACAAATTTAGTCCCCTTTCAGTTGGATGGAAACATGGCTAATGAGAGAACATTGGTTGTTGGTAGTCAGTGCGTGGAGCTAATGGTGATTCTGCTGAAGTCAGCTCCTGCCATACTAAACCACGGCAAGCTTTCTCGCAAGCTAACTAGATATATTTCAGACCAAGCTAGGGATATGCAGGCTGGAGTTCCTAACCCAATGCGCTGAAAATAAATTGAAATTTTGAAGTTATTTCCACCCTTTTCAGCAATGATATTGACTTTAAAGTA
>JAUZNJ010062110.1:0-27546 GCA_034780135.1 Jordanella pulchra
ATATATATATATATATATATATATATATATATATATATATACACACATTATATATACATTAAGCCAAAGTTAGAAACTCATTTGTTTAGAACTGCCATTGACTGTTGAAGTTAGACTTTAAACTGAGGTATCATTGGTTTAAGGTTGTGGTCCAACTGTTTTGTCTTAGTACCTCATTCAATGGTGTTTTTGTCTTTATTTGCTTTTATTTTTCTTCTATTTTATTGTTTAAGTCATGTTAAGTACTTTGAATTGTACTTTTAATGAATTGTGCTATACAAATAAACTTACCTTGTCTAAACTAAGATTTTAATTGTGGGCAAACCTTCAACATGCTGATTAACTGCCTTTGTCCAGTTTACCGTAGTGTTGCCTCCTTTTCTGTTCATGAGACCAAGTTATGCATGTCCTGCACAGAAAGCTCAAATTAAAAGGAGATAAGCCCCGAATACATAAACAGAAATACACAAAGTAAGCTTCATATAAAACATATTCTGGCATTTAACCTTCCAAAACAAAATTAAGAGCTGAGGATCCAGGCAGGTAAGAATAACAAACCACCAGTGATTTTTTTTGTTATGCATTAATTTATTTTATTTGTCCAAGACAATGTATTTATTAGCTGAGACTATACACATGTTATTTCCCATCTTGAGGCCTGAGTAATTCTCCACAGAAATTTTCAAAATGCTCCCCCAAAATAGTTCAACCTTAAACACTAAAATAAAATGAAATAAAAAAAAAAAACTCTTAACAAGAAAAAGGACCAATACAATCACATGAAGGAGAAAACCGTAACATTCCCAAAGAGAAAAGAAACAAAAACATATTTTTTTGAAAAAATGGTTACAAGGGACAAAAAAAAAAGATGATAGTCTTGGAAGAACATTGCCATAATACAAAGCTGCAAAAGAACATGAAGAGAAGCACCTTGTATGTGTAATTAATCTGCTTAATAATGCATTAATTGTATAAAGCTCCCAATCAGACTATGTGTGACTTCACATGTGTACTGATTAACATTCCATTCACTCAACAATAATCTTCACATTTCCTTTGGTCACGTCGTTACTGTAGCGTTTGACTGAAATAGCACAAACCCGTCAGCACTTGGACTCCACATGTCCACTCAAAGCAAGAACATCGATATTCAATAGAAAAATATATTGCACTACTTTTTACTTAACTGAAATGCCAGGGTAAAGGATTTAAAGTCTGTTACTTTTGTTTATCAGTTACAATTCTAATAGTCCAAAGCTTTCAGGGCCACAAATGAATCCTTAGAGAGCCGGGACAATTTTCACATTTATAGCTGGATGTTACAAAACAGTGAGAGCATTAATGTCCTAGGTACAAACAGTGGTATTCTTCAGCCTGAAGCAATCCATGCAGTCAGTAAGGGTTGATACGATTGACTAATATCATGATATCCATTCTAAATGGGTTAAATATTATTAATAAAAAGGGCACACAATCACAGGATTAACTGTGTTCACATCTACAGTTTGTTTTGTTGTGAACTCAACCAACATCCACTGAGTGCATTTATAGAGTTGACTCAACAATAAAAAGACAAACATTTATAAACTAAGAGAAAAAAAGACAAGGGGGAAAAACATAAAAAGATTTCCAGACTGCAATCACTGCACTCCAGGAAGGTTGTTACACAAAGTAAAAATACGCATCAAACACCAAGTTTTTACCTGAATATTTTCTAAGTAAATATGTTTCAAATAGTTTTACTGACATGAAACAAAACACCAGATGTCGGTAAAAATCAACCTAATCCACACAAAGAAAGCAATGAAACCTAATCTGCATTATCAAATTGAAAACATTTAGAACAAGTAAAGCAGGATAGTTTATGCTCATCATATGTACAGCACAAGACTCCACTGCTGAAGGTAGTGCATACTTCAGCTCTTTAGTTTGCTGTAGAACATTTGGATGTTCGTAAGTCAGTGAAATACTTCAAGAATAGCCTCTTTGAAGTTTAAGCCTGAAAAACTGAAGCTGCACAGAGCATTTCCTGAAAATAAAAACTGCGCTGTTCCCCCAGAAAGTAAAATACTAAAAGTGAAGTTTGGAGGTGGGAGCATTATAATGTGGGGCAGTTATTCAGCATCTCACAAAGCTGAAGGAAAGAGAAATGAAGGAAACCAGGAAGAGAATCATATGAAGCATAATAATCAGGAAGCTAAAACTGACCGAATCACAAGACTTAAAACCAATTAAAATCTTTGGAAAGAACCCATGATTAAAGTGCAAAGAAGAGGCTTGTAGACCTTTGAGTATTACCCCTGACATTACTATTAAAAGCCTCACAAAAGAGTATTTAACTTGTCTTCAGCACCCAATTCATAAGTCATTGCACCTTTTTCCATATGATGGAGTTATAATTTCTCGGTATGTTTGGGTTCCTTGTGTTGTCACCATCATGGACAAGGCTCTACAGACACTGCCCCCACCACAATGATAACTGGACATAGATGACGGATGAATATTACCCACATCTGGTGTTATTTGATTCTGAAAACCTCATATATATTTACTAAGAAAAACACTGGCAAGTTCAACACGTTTTTTTTTTTTCCTTGATGGAACAAAACAAAAAAGTGAACAAATGCAGAAGTTAAATTTCTTTTTTTTTAACAAATTAAAACAAACAAACAAAAAAAGCAAGATATATTACAGTAAACTGTTTGCCTGGAAAGAAACAAAACCTCATCACAACCAGTGTGGGAAGAAGTTGGACTGTTGCTGCTTTCCAAACTGAAATTAAATTAATTGGTTGAAAACCCTTTTCATATTTTTCCTCTGAATCTAAAAATCATTTCAAACTGTCACAACTGACCCCGAACCCTGCAGAGTAAGTGTTCGACATGTAGTTCAATATTTACAAACAGAGTGATGAAGCGTTTCTGTTGGATGAGGGCTGACCCAGGTTTGTCGCCATGTGTTTGTGTGATTACTGTAATTACAAGGGAAGGGGCATCTATGTAGAGAGGTGGCCTCCCTCTTTATGATGAGCTTTGCATCGGTCTGGCCTCTAACTGCCACTGGAGTTCGTTCTGGCTGCCATCAGCCCACACATCATCTTGGGGCAGGCTGTGACTGCGGTGCAATGACGACTCCTCCAGGCTGGACCGAGCCCATGCCGGCTAACACCGACATGGCCACTGCCTCTGCAGCTCGGACACTCAGTCCATTTATGGTGGGCCCTGGGCTTGAGGACACGGCGGCAGGTGACGGCACATGCTGAATGACCGCCGCCGGGGATCCAATGTGCTCAGTGGGAGCTTCCCTCGAGGCTTCCTCTCCTCCTGCAGCTACAGACAGACAGAGCAACATTCACCCTTAGAGAGGTGAGCGAGTAAAAATGACACATTAGATGGATGAGATGGTGGATGAATCCTGGCTAAAAAAGTGATCTAATAGGTTAAATTGTAGCTAAATGATCTTGAATGATTACCTAAGAAAGCGGCCTTCTTCTGCATGACAGTGACAGGACAGTCTTTGTGAGCTAGAAGGAGTTGTTTCAGCTGTGCCACCTCATTCCTTAGCAGAGTCACTTCATTCTGATGGCAGCACAAAATATACATCACACCACTCATTCAGTCCTCTGACCAATCTAAGCCTGATTAAATGTTTCAGACACAATCTGCTGATCACTTACCGTTAAGGAGATGTTCATATTTGCAAGATCTTCAGCCTTTTTCTCTAAGGAGTTGACCCAGAGCTTTCGTTTTTGTCTGCAGCGAGAAGCGGCTGCCCGGTTCCTTTCCAGAAAACGCTGTCTCCTCTCGTCCGGGTCCATCTCTGATGCACGCCGCCGCCGTCCCCCTGTTGGCTGAGCAGGGGACACCTGGAGAATGAGGAGGGGGTAACGTTGGCCTCTTATATACATATTCACTAGTAAATCATCACCTCCTGTCATATACAATAGAATTAGATTTTACGTTTTATTTATTTTTTTTTGCAAAGGAAAATTTAATTAGTGTGTTTTTCCGGAAATCTATAACTACAGCCGTTTTGTGAAGGTTCAAAGTCCCTTGTCAATTCCTTTATTTTCTTTTTCTGTGTCTGCAACTCCGATCACTTGACTTGCCAATCACCTGCAACAATATGGGAGGTAATAGTATATATCATGGCTCTGGCAGGCAGTGTGGCATGTAGCAAAACATACACTCTTTATTACAGCAGTAATTTTCCAATGTTGGTCCTTTAAGCAAAGTGTCCTGCAGGTTTTGGATGATCTGGCTCCAACAAAAACACGTGTTTCAAAAGAATAAACAACTTCAATGGCTTGTCAACAAGTCCTCCTAAGGCATTTTACTGACTCAATGGAATGTAGGTGTGCCTAAACATCTTAGCACCAGAAACATGCAGGCAGGATGCCCCAAGGACACGGGAAACACTGTTTTATGACACTGAAAATGGGCAATGAGAATCATGTTGGAGTCCTTTATATCAACAGTACATTCAGCCAGCTGCATGTAACCAGTGTCACTTATAAAGCTGAAAATAACATTAAGTTATTAAAAACTCCTTTACCAGAATATCTCATCTCACTGAGCAATTAACTTATGATATAATCGCAATTCAATCAAACACAGTTTTCAAATCGTAAAGGGAATCAATTCCTAAACACTCTACAGAAAAAATGAAAATAAAAAAAAATAGGACACCGACTTTCTCACTCCCACCGTTCAGATGACTGTTTTTCACTTGAAGTGGGTTTTCCGCCACACGAGGTGAGGAGAGTTGTGGCTAAAGCTACATCGGTTGCGTACGATGTTTTAATCTCCAATCCAAATTGTTTCCATGTCACACTGACTGCGTATGAGAGGCAGGGTGAGTAGATCCCCCCCATAAGTGCTGATTTTTTATTTTTTTTTTTACTTCCATCTTTGTGCCCCACAAACTGAAACAGTGCCCGCCATTTGACTGGAGAAGATTATAAAAAAGTTATAAATAACTGAAAAATTGCTCAGCTACAAAGCAAAACCCCACTTCATGATCAGAGTGCTGCGCAGCATCTCAAACCAGAACAGATAGAGGCTTTTAATATGCTTATTTTATAAAAAAACGTAATGGGAACTACGTTAAAAGAAAAGCGAAACGACGCAATACAGTCTGTGGGCTGGTTTATATGGGTGAGGCGTTGAAGTTCACTGAACTTTTTTATTTTTATATATATATAAAGGAGTGAGAGTGATGAGTGTCGCCTCCCTGCATTGCCCCTCATTGTTTTTTGGGTTTTTTTGAGGCTCAAAGAGGATCAGTATTTTCCTATATCAGGTGCCCATGATTGTACCTGAGGTTGTGCAGGCGATGGCATATCAGAATTCTGAGTGGGCTGCTGGCTCTGTTCTTGTCGCTGAGGGATAGCAGGGATGGATCCTGACCCACCACCTGCTCCATCTTGTGCTACTGGGCCTTGATGAGAAAGAGCTGCCTTCAGCCTCTACAACAACACACAGGCAGCACTCCATGTTAGTGATAACCCCTCCAAGAACAAATATTTGTGATTTTAAACACTAACTAAGCAACAGTAAAAAAGTGGCAGCTGTGAGAATTTCTGAAAAGGCAACAGCATGAGTATCTCAGCAATAAAGAATCTATTTGTTTTACTCTGAGTTCTTAACACTGCATAAATGTCATAAAAGTCTAAACAAGCCAGCTGGTTAATGTTGTTTAAGAGTTACTAAATGAATTTTATTTATACCTATCAATATATATTTTACATGTTATTTGCACCGCAGATTGCTCGTTTGTTTTTAATTGTGGTTCTTTGGAACCATGCAGCCCCCTACTCCTCCCATTTTGTCCTACACTGAAGCTGATCGCACCGACCTCCTTTTGTTGAAAATCTGTGATTACCAGGGATGACGTGTCCAGCAGGTTGTTTTATTCAAAACGAGACCCATCTCAGCATAGAGATCCAGAGAAATGCGGAGTATTATCTGTTAATACGAAACATGTTTCCACCTAATTGTCCAATTTACAAGGCTTCCAGCATAGTCAAAGGATCCATCCTGCACCACTAGCACAGGTGTTTCAACAACATTTTAGTGTTTACTGTAGTAAGTGTGAATTGTTGACACCTTCTTACATTCATGTATTGATCTGTGGTATGACTCGGTCATCCGGGAGAGAAATGTGACGCTGAGAAAACATTCAAGAATTGATGCTGCTCTTGAAACTTGATTTTTAAACCAAAACAACAAAGCAGAACTGAGTAATATGTTTACCTAAATAAACCCTCTTCTAAATCCCTGTGATGGTGATGTAGGGGGAGCATGACTTGAAAATGTGCTTCTTAAAATCACTTAAAGAGGCATTGTGGAGTTTTCTAATTATACTGTTTCATTAAATACAAAGCATTCCTCCTGGATATTTTAGGGCATTTCATGCTTCCGTCGAATGACAAGCTGTCCTTACCTAAACATTATAGAGGGTCTATAAAATTTAGTCAAGATGGAGATTAAACCACACAGATCCAGCACCACTATCAAGGAAAATTGGCCTCCATTACAACTCAGCATAACCCCCGTTTAAACCCCTCTCTGCCATGCTGCATCATTGCAGGATGGCATAGAGGGCAAAAAAGAATCCCTGCCAAGTACTGAACATATATACTTCACGGTACATAATCACATTGCCAGTAGGTTTATGTTTCTGTATCAAATGCATTTTTATTGTTCCCATTCCATATTCTAATTTTCTGAAATATTTGAAGATTTTCATTACATATATAACCATCATGATTACTAGAAATAAACCCTTGAAATATACACTTTGTGCAAGAGATTTCTATGACATAAGTTTGACTTTCTGAACTAATCATTAAAATAAAATTCATTTCAATCATATTCTTATTCATCAGGGTACACTTGATAAATGAGAACAGTAAAGAACTAATTTTACCATTTTGGTGTCGGAGTGAAGACCATATCCAGACGGGGAGGAGGAACCACTGCTGGCTCCCCCTATAGGAGGTCCTGGGATCCCAGGGATGTTAGGCACTGTGTTCACTGTCCTTGCAAGCTTCCACATAGCAACACATTTCCACAAACAAAATAAGGGTAAATAAAATGGAAAGTAGAAAAGTATTCTTTTGTTTATTCTTCTACAGATTCACTTACAGATATAACTGAAGTCATCTGCACAGGGCTGGGCAGAAGAGGGACAGCCTGCCCATTAGAGAGGTGCCTCACCAGTGGATAAGCACTTGTGGGAGATCTGTTAAAAATAAGCCTGGTTTTAGCCCATTTGAGATTTTTTTTTTCTGTGTTTATTTTATGAGAGCTTAATAAAGGTTTCGGTGTTTATCTAAAAATATAGCCTCAGGACAATAAAAAGAGGTGAAACAGTAGGTGATTTACCCAAGTTGCCTGTTGGAAGGTGGAGCCTGTGTGATGACAGATGTTGGGGAAGGCAGAGTTGGGTGGAGCGGGTCATTGGTCAGGTGAAGGGGGAGAGAACCTGGTCGAACAATCGTTGGAGTTGGAGCTGAGTTTGCCACGGGCTTATTGAGAAACTCCTGTAAACAAACGTGCACTTTATCGGGATGCATTCGCAGTAAATATAGAAAGCACTAATTGAGCAGCGCGACGCATGGTTCTTCTCACCCGTGAGTCCCTGCTGTTCTCAGACATGCTGGACGAGGAATCTGGACTGTCTGGGGGGGAAGAATCCACCTGTAGGGACGAGTCGTCCTCATCTTTTACTTCAGAGGGCGTTTGCAAAGGTGCAGCCTTAAAGAGCAGAAACGCAGAAGGAGATACATATAAATGCTTTTCTTTCATGTGAAACAATAAAAAAGGTGAGCCACTCAAATAAGCTGAATCTGAGTAAAGTTGTGTATTCACAGGATGCTTTGTTCTCTGCTCGTCTTCCTGTGTTTTACCAAACTCCTGTTCAAAGGAACCGGCCAACTCGTTGAATAGACCGACCTCCTCACAGTTCTTCAGGAAACGTGTGGGGGTGGGGGTCTGGTCTGGGAAAAAGGAGAAAAAAAAAAAAAAAAAAAAAAAAGAATGAAATTGGTTACATCGTTTTTTAGGAAAAAGGCTTTTCCTTATGGCATGTTTTGCATTAAAAAAAAATCAAAAGTTGTTGAACTGACCTGCAATAATAACAGAGTCTGTCCTGGCAGGACCAAATTTTAATGTCATTTCATGCTTGTGTTTGTGGACCGAGAGGTGATCTTCATTGGTGAATCTCTGCATCAATGAAAAAAAAAAAAAAAAAAAAAAATCAGTAAATGGCAGGAAAACAGATGTTTAGAAGGAAGTAAACAAAGATCTACTCAAACCTCACAAAAGAATGAATTGAATGTATTTATGGATCTGTAATATAAAGATGAATAAGAGCACCTGCTTAATAAGTAGATGATTAACAGAAAACAATGCGATCAAGCGGTGCGTTTATAATCACCCACAATGCCCAGCTGTTTAACTGGAAGGTTCAAAGGAGTGAGTTGCTTTTGAGGGATGCTCTCTTTTCCAACCTTGTATAGTCAAAAGTAAATTCTTTATCACTGGTATTACTTGTCAAATTTGCACTAAACGCCCTCTTCATTTCATTCCATTAGCCTTGAATTATAAAATATGTAACCTCACACACTTTTCGTTAAAATAGAATGTATAGCAATGAGTCGGACCTGTTCCCGGTGCATCTTACACTGCCCTCTGTCAACAGTCCTGTTCATAACATTTATGGACAGGGCTCTAGGCACAGCCAAGGAGGGGTTCTGGTTTGAGGACCACCGGATCTCGCCCCTGATTTTTGTGGATGATGTGGTCTTCCTGGCTCCCTTCTGCAAAGACCTACAGTTTGCACCGAGTGTGAAGCAGCCGGGAAGAGAATCAGTTCCTCCAAGTCCGAGGCCATGATTCTCGACCGGAAAAAGATGGCTTGTCCCCTTCAGGTTGGAGGAGAGTTCCTGCCTTGATTGGAGGAATTCAAGTATCTAGGGGGAGCAGGAGATCGATAGACAGATTGGTGCGGCTGCTGCTATAATACAGACGCTGCACCGGTCTGTCGTAGTGAAGAGAGACCTGAGTGAAAAGGCAAAGCTCTCGATTTGCCGGTCGGTCTACATTCCTACCCTCACCTATGGTCATGAAATCTGGATTGTGACCAAAAGAAACGAGATCTCGCAATAAGCTTTCTCCACAGGGTGGCTGGGCTCTCCCTTAGAGATAAGGTGAGAAGCTCGGTCATTTGGGAGAGGTTCGGAGTAAAGCCGCTTCTCCTCCACATCAAGAGGAGTCAGCTGAGGTGACTCGGGCATCTTTTTTGGATGTCCCCTGGACACCTCCCGCAGAAGGTGTTCCAGGCACGTCCCACCGAGAGGAGGCCAAGGGGACGGCCCAGGACATGCTGGAGTGACTATGTCTCTCGTTTGGCCTGGGAACGCCTTGGGCTTCCCCCAGCAGAGCTGGAGGAAGTGTCTGTGGAGAGGGAAGTCTCTGCTGAGACTGTTGCCCCCGTGGACCGGTCCCGGATAAAGCAGAAGATGAGTACGAGTTACTTTAAGAAGGATCAATTTTATACAAAATAAATTACAATAAAACAGGCAGCTTAGTTAATTCTATAGTTGCAAATTTATCTTTTTTAATCATACAGTGATGATACTGTGGTGCACATCTGTGAACTGGATGGAAAAGAAATATAGTTTTCAAACTCTGTTATATTCAAAAATCTAAATAAAGTGTGGTGTGCATTTACTTTGCAGAAGTACCTTTTGCTCTAATTCTTGCCAAAAGTCTTCAAGGATAAGCCTCTACTAGATAGGAAAATATCTAGTGATTAAAATATGATCCTATTTTTATTTGAGAAAATGGTTCAAGCTCAGTTATACTGGTAGGAGAGCATCTGTGAACATTAGTTTTTCATGTCTTGACACAGATTTTCTATTGAATGTATCTGAACTTTGGCTGAGCGATTGTAATAAATGGCTTTGCTCTGGTCTAAAAAATTATTTTATGACTGTTGTGGATATGCATCATCCTGCTAAATAAATACCCTTACAATTAAAACTCTGACTAAATGTTTTAGCATCTGAAAGGTTTTTGCACAGTTAACTTCTTATCACTGCTGCAAATGCTACAAATGTAATAAAACAAACCACAGTTTATTCTGTAAAGAATTACAATTAAAAGGAAGTGACAAGATTTATCCAAGAGGGTAGTGTGGATGAGAAATCTTACCTGCCCACATCCAGGGGCTGTGCAGACAAAGGGTCGATCATCCCCCATCTTAAACAACGTTCTGCAAGGGAGGATAAGGGGAAAAAAAAAAAAGCATGTGGCTATTAAGGAATTTTCAGTGAAAACTGTTAATGGAGGACATTTTCTTTTCCTCCATGCAGTCTGAAAATAATGGTTAATGTATCATTTAAAGAGGTAAAAAGATCGCTGTAGATGTCATGCAGAACAACTTCTTTTTAACAGTATGACTACGTTAAAGATGTTGAGTGTTTCCAACATGCCTTTGACACAGTACAGGACAATGTCACAACTTGTTTTAAATGTTGAGAAAACAAAACTAATGTTTCTCATCTCAAGAAATTCCATAACTTTAGGGTAAGCAGGTCTGCACTGTCAGATTATTGTAACAAACAAAAAGAAAGCAAAAACAAAAGGAGAGCGTAACAATACACACAAACATTACTAGGGCTGGGGGTATGGACTTAAAATCTTATATTTTATCGTAGTATTGTAATATCGATAAATGTATGGATAAAAAAAGATTCATTTTGTATGGAATGCTGCAGCATCCGTAGCCATACAATCACAGAAAACATGTCTTAAAAAATATATCAATTTAAAATAGACTTCTTAAGGACAGCGGTTACATAAAGAAGTGTGATTCATATCACTAGACATCCCACAGTAACCCCATTTAATCTTATTCTTCAAATTTGTTAACAACCTAATGGGAAAATGAAAGAAGCTAAAATAGTAAAAATAAAAATCCTGAAAATGTGCCTAGTTTGGGGGGAGCTTGTAAACATCATTTGTTAATTTTTTTTGTTTAGACGATAAATCAAAGCAAGAAATTTATCTAAATAATGACAAACGATACAATAAATGCCCACCCCTACTAGTTCCTTAACTTTGGCTTTCTCTCTCGTTGTGTTTTGATCTTTTCTAATGTAAAGTGGAAATCCCTACATACCTGTTCCCTCATCAACTGTTGTATGTTGATATACAAATCGAATATAAATTTGGAAATCTGCGTCTTCATTTAATTGTTATTTTTTAGGCTCTAGTGGCCTTTACTTTTGTGTTGTTTTTGGAAGTAGGTAGAGAGGAAAGAGGGGTAGAGAGAGGGGAAGACATGCAGCAAAGGTCAACTGTCCGGGATTTGGCAGCGACAGTCGCATCTAGGACTGAGGCCTCCGTACATGGTCACGCACTTAACCACTACACCAACGCCGCGCCCCTCTTAGTCTTCATTTAATGATAGTATTGAAAATGTTTTTTCAATAAAGTGTTTCAATAGTATAACCAAGAATAACGATGAAAAATGATAGGTGGAGCAAATAACCCATTCATCCCTTCATCACAACACCTGCTAGTGGGTTGGATATATTGGACAACAAATAAACATGTTGCTCATCCTCAAAATATTAGAAGCACAGGAAAACGACGAGCATCAGGGTTTTAAGGACGTCTGCAAAGATCAATATTGGGACAATATGACACGACAATGTTCAAGTATTTTCAAATTTGATCTCCTGTTCTGCAATTCAGTAACTCGGCTGAACCGGAAACAGGGTCATTGATGAAAACAGGGAGCAAGGTTAAGCGGCTAGATCCAACAGAGGAGCTGCAGCAGCAGCTTAACCTGCAAATGAAATAAAACAGAAACAACTAATGCAATTGGTGTTTAACCTCAACTGAAATACCAAGGAAAGGAGCACATTTATCAAAAATGAGGCTGAAATTGTTCCAATGTAACTGTGGAGAGGCTGCAGAGATGTTAGGGATGCAATACACAGTGCATTCCAGTTTGCTTCAAATGGGGCTGAATATCTACTGAATATCTACAACCAGTCAGAGCGATCGTCTACAACTAAAACAGCAAACACTGGTATTGTGAGCATATGATCTGCACTATAGAACAAACCAAATAAAGAGCTAGGGTGGCTTGCATGTTCTTTTGGATCACCTAGACATGTTTATGCACTGCTTACTCAGATAGAACTAGTTTGAGGTGATTACTTTTTCTTCAGTTGTCAAAATCTTATTTCACCTGGCAATTTCTGAACCGTAGAGTCTTATCTATAGTTCGAACAGCAGCAAAACTTGTACTGCCAGATACCACATCACACCTTCGGGACCCTTTTTTGTGTTCACAGCTTAACAGGTCGAGGCGTTTTAAAGGTAATAATGTAACACCTGATCAGTGTATGATTTATGTGATCACCTATGTAGTTAGTAACACATTTTACCAGAGCTTATATCTAAATCAATGGGTAAATCTGGACAAATAAAGAAAATTAACCTTGCACCTGTTGAGGACTAAACCCTGCGATGGCACCGGAAATCCCGAACTCACCGGTGATTTCAAACGCTTGAACTGGTCAGTCCAACTAATAAAAAATGAGGGACACACAGGCCAAACACAAACGGGCAATAAGAAGGGTGTTTTCTTTGAACGCCGTGTAAGATAATCAGGGAAAAGGCTTGGAGGATGGGGCTGCACAACCAATACAAGCTAACCTACAACCTACATTGCAGTGTCATCAAGTCGGCGAGCAGTGGCTGTTCTTACTGGTTTTCTAAATAAAGGTCTTCGGATTCAGACAGCAAACTGATTGTGCTATACAGAGCATAATCTGTGCTTGCTATGACTTTCTGAAATATATTCTGCAACGTTATCATGTCCTTACCACGTTTATCAATTTAGTTCAAAATAGAAGCGGTAATATTTGGAATCTGGAAACTAGCATCGGATAAAAATAATTGAAGGCCTCTACACTTGAAAACACATTTTTTTTTTACACCCACACATAAGCTAACTGTGTTCATGCTAACTGCTAAGCGGAGCTCCATTGGCCCACTAGGGGAAATCTACACTACACGTTAGCAAGCTAATGCTAGTGCAGTGCTTATAAACCCCTCCGTAGGAACAAGAAAGTAACCTGCTTCTTAAACAATAGCATGTGGTTTACTTTATTCAAAAAGAATACTACATTAAGTGCAATTCAAACTTACCGGACGTTTAAAGTGCCTCTTTACTCCCCCTCCCTGCACCCGGACAGCGCCGCTGGCTGCGCTGCCTGTCCGTTGTTGACACTCTGACACTTGCATTAGCTAAATCTCGCGAGAGTTGGAACTTGATGATACGTAACAGGGTTGCTCTCGCGAAGCAAATGACATGCATATATCTAAGCCAAGAAGTTACATTTTCAGATTTCATTGCAATGTAGCATCTCATGGTACAATGCATTTATTGCTATATAGTTAACGCATCAAGCAGTTTTTGTGTCCGGTTGGAAAATGGTTCTCACAATGTTACATAATTTTCAGTTATTTCCGGGAGTTCGCATGTCAGAATGTTTCTAGAGGATCATAAAACGCTTGAAACTCGTTCAACATGATATACACAAACTCACAAATCTTAAGTCTTACTGAAAATATTTTTATTACACAATCTTAACTTGATAAACCAGTGTTTATTTGGTTAAAAAGCATTTTTTTATTGTTAAAAGGAACTCTTTATTTGACGTGGAATTAGTAAGGTTAAAAAATTGACCAAAAAAAATAACTCCTGCCTCTTAACTGACCTGAATTTGTCTCCCAATATCATGCTTGAGCTGGAATGAATATAAGCACCCCTGAAGAAAATATGCATTTTCCATCATGTGACTATAAACCAAGCAGTCTTAGTTCATAGGAAGTGTTCAGGATACACTTTGTTGAAATATTCAACTAGAAAAGGCACAAGGTTTGTGAAAACATGGTTTCGAAAATCCACAAAAAATGCATAAAAAAATTAAATTGTATCATCTTAAGTTTTCCAAATTTTATACAAAACAAAAAAAGCATAAAGTTACTCTCAACATTTCTTTCCATAATTTTAAGCATTACTAGACTTAAGATCTTACAGGTGCATTATGATGACCACCTACACAGGTATATTGTATTTATCACTGAAACATGATCCCACTCATGTATTGGTTTTAAGTAAAATCAGTGGACACAATTCACAAATGTCAAATCAATAATTAAAAAAAACGGCCTAGGCATAAACTTCAACTCAATAGTAATAACAACCCTTAAGACAAATATATTCTAAGATTCTAGAAAACAGGAAGAAAGCAACAAAAAGAAGCAAAGGTAGAAGCTCAATAACCATAGATGGACAAACATTTCAGTTCATCAATAAAATGCAAACTATTTGGATCAGTTCGAAGATGGTAATTTGCGTAAAAAAAAAAAAAAAAGGATAATTCAAAATTTGAGCAGAGAAAACGTTTGAATTGAAAAGCCAACTTTTCTTCAAGATCCCTTTGAAAAACATAATAGTGCAAAAAAGGAAAAACATGAACCTTCAAAATGTTTTGAAAACATTACTATATCATTTTTTTGCATTGTTACTATATACATATGCAACAAACAAATCAAAACCACAACCTATAGTTGGAGAATCTGACAAAACACAGCAGTTTTCTATATGCATTAAATTGCCTTTGTTTTTTTCTCCTCTTTTTGGCAACAAAAAAAAAAAAAAAGTCATTTCAGACCCTAGTAGAAAAAGAAATTAAACCTTAAGTAATTTTATTTTGAATAAAAAAAAATTCCTGATATTGACAGAGGCAAACCTGTTACCATCTAAACATCTTTTCTTAAATATGTTTGATTTAATAAACCCATACCTGGTTTAAAAAATGCTTAAGTTCTACATAGAGCAGAGGGAGGAGATGAGTTTCAGAAAATTTAGGGTTTAAATTTAGTTTCATGCTACATTTTAGGCTGGAGTAGCTTACCACTCATTTAAATCTAAAATCAAAATGTTACAATAGTAAAGGATTGACACCACACCTAAGCAAAATGTACATTCAAAATAATCACCTGCAAAGATATTAAGCTTGATCATAAGCCACTACAAACAAGTGCTACAGTTCAAGATTTTTCATTGACACCTTCCGCAGCTTTTGTACAAAAAAAACAAAAAACAAAACAAAAATCAATGTTTCAAGAAAAGATATTGATGCTTCACAGTTACTGCTCTACAAGTGGCTGTATCCCAACTATAAACAACACTGCTAATATTTACATGACATGGAGAGAAAAAAATATATATATTTACTTCCATATATAACCACAAGCACAACTGGGCTTTAAAAAGGTAAATTCCAATTTCTGCTTAGCAAGTACCGTGACCATACATTCTAGGCTAAAAAAAAAACAAAACAAAACCAAAGATTGATGGAAAACAAATCATTATTATCAAAAATTTACAAACTATTCTATTGTGTTCAAAAAAGCAAATTCTAAGGAAAAACCCAATCCATTTCAACTCCGCTCAACTGAAATCCATCTACAGATTCAGCCACAACCCTGGGCGAATACTTTTAAAAGTTCAAATCAAAGTTATTCATCATTTGAAGAAAAAATTAAAACAAAGTCAAACTTTAAGGTTTTGAGATCTTGAGTTCCTCTAATATCAATCCTCTAATGTTGTTTTTATCCCTGTTTAATGCCTTTCATAGTCAATAAATACATCTTTAGCAGATAAAGACCTGAGCAGTCACCCTAAATTTAATACACCAGACTGCTAAAGAGACTTCCTGCAATAAGAAGCACAACTTCCCCTATCGGATGATAAAGGGGAAAAACATGACAATACATTGCAAGGATATCTGTAAGTACTGCCATAAAAGTGAAGTACTGTCGTATTAAATAAAATTCAAAATACCATTTGACATTTAAGGGGTATAATATCGCACTTAGCCATAACGTCTGTTAAATACACATTTCCTTTAAGGAATATTGACTTTTAAGTCTCAGAATATATTTAGACATTATTATTTGACAAGAATCTGTCAAAAGAAATAGATCCATCTGCATTTACATATTTACACATTTAAATAAGGTCTGTAAAGTTCTAAAATTCATTTATTTTGGTGAGGCGGGGGTATGTTCTGCTCTTTGCCACTGCATTTTGGTCCACGCTGTGGGGGAAACTGCTTGCTAGCATTCGAGCTCCTCTGATGTTCCCGGATCTTCATTCCTGAACCCTTTGCTCTGGCATGACCAGATGCGCCTCGGAACGTACGCGACGGCTGTCGAGGAGGTTTATCTCCAACTTTCTCTGCACTCTTCTTGGAGTTGAGCTGCGGCTCCTTAACAGTGTTGACCTTGAGTTCTTTCAGAGGGTGGTTGGGGGAAGTGACAGGAGGTAAGGGGGAGGGCATCTCTGCTGGCGGTGGGTCCTTGGCTGGCCTCTGGCACACCTCAGCATAGCTAAGCTTTCTTGGCTCCTGCGTTGAATATAAAAAAAAAAATACTGATTAGGTACAACGAATCTGAAACGTAATGATGCACACTGCACTGTAGGTGTCTGGTATAATGGTGCAAAAAGGAAAGTCACAGAAGCCCTGGAACTGCATGAAGAGTGAAACGGGTGTGAAAATGTGATTTAGAGATCTAGCTTACCTGTTCTTGCTCTGGTGATGGTTTTTGATGAGAAGCAGTTTTACTGCTCATGCTGCAGGCAGTTTCTGGAGTGATTTTACACTCTGCCTCAGTGGATGGAGACATTTTTTCCTTTGCAGCAGCCGGTTCACTTTTACCTCCTTTTTCTACTGTTGGACAAGCACTAAAATGGCGAAAAAAGAAAATAAGTCTATTTTTATTCCTAATACATTAGATACAAAAAAAAAAAACATGATTTTATTGTTCATTACTCACCTGGATGCTGGTGATGTTGCCAGTTCTATCTCAACTGTGGGTTTAGTACACAGAGAGGTAGAATCCTGTTTGCTTGCTGGACTTCTAGAGCCTTTTGTGTTAACAGCTAAGACATTTTCATGGTTTCCTGCCTGAAACATTTTAAGAAAGAAGAAAAAGGTAATCAAGTTTTAAAATCAATCTATTATTGTTTACATTATAAACGCTATGAAGAGAAATAGTCACCTTGGCTGGAAGCTTTAGGCCACGGACAACATCAGAAAGGCGTACCTCTGTCACAGTTTCTCCCTGAACAGGGACCACAGACCTTGGCAAAGGAGGGAAACTAGATGCTGCCAGATCAAAATTAGGAGGGACTGCCTTGGCTTCCATCAAAGGGACATTTTTCTGTATCATTTAAGGAGAGTTAAAAACAAAGAAGCAGAAACATATTTTTGGAAAAAAACAAATTGAAAAAGGGAGTGAAATGCTTACCATGGAACAATCGTCTTCTCTTTTCCTCCTCAGGCCTTTGTGGCCATTTCTCCTATTTAAAATGAAGATCAGAAGTGTTGGGAAAAAAATAAATAGAAAACCAACATATGAAGTATACAAGGTATTAAAAACGATATAAAACCAACAGCGAGATTCAAAGTCTTATTTGACATGTTTTTTTGCAGTTAAATACAAAATAACTGCCCTAGACTTAAAGCTTGAAGACCCCACCCCCCCCCCCACCATCAAAAAAAAAAACAAAAACAAAAAGACCCAAAAAAACTTTATAATTTGCATCAACACCCACTGCATTAAATATTGTTGCATTTTGGTTGAAAATGCTAACATCTAAAAGTTTGTTCTACTAGTAAAGGCTTTAGCTGACCTGTCTCTTCCTGTACGGCCCTGATCTCCACTGGATGTAGAGGACAATGGGGAAATCTCTTTAAGGTTTAAGGAAGATGAAGCAGACTGTGGTGTCAGATCAGACAGAGTCCTCAGTGTCTGGAAGTCCTGTGTACCCAGAGGGCTGGAGATGCCATTCATCATTGTCCCAAGACCTAAGTTAGATGAAATGGAATCTCCAGGTCTCTGATGTCCTTTGACATGGTTCCTAGGACAAAGAAAATGTAATTATTAGTAGAGAAAAGTAAAAACTACAATTAAATCTATGCAGTTCAAAACGTTGAAGGCCATGAAATAAGCCAACGCTTAAATAGAAATTAAATTTACACAGATGTGTTTGACAGACCTTTCCAGCAAGATATTAAAATTGGCAATTCTAACCCATGACTGCTTACTCAGTAAAACACAAATGTCATGGCTGAAATGACTTAAAGTAGTCGACTGGAGCGGAGCACTAAATCAGAGTGGAAGCAGATGTAATTTTTTTGTTTTAAACTTTAAATCTTCCTTTTGTCAAATGATGAAATGTGTATCAGTTAAAAGACCTTTCTTCATCAAAGATTAAATTAAACCCATTTGTTGCTTCAGTGTGTTATCATTACGCTCAAACTTTAAGTGCTGAACTTAAAAGGCAAAGACCTGCTGTTAAAATAATTAAGGCATGTTCAATTACAAAAGTTCATCAAGAGCAGACATGAAGGAGATTAGCACCATCGTGTGCATGTACCTGTTCCTGCCAATAGGACGATGGCTGTTGACAGAGCGGGAGTTCAGTTTGTAGTTCCCAGGACCATTGTATCCGTTCACAAATCCAACATTGGGGAAGGGGGCCTGCAGGGATGGTAAATGTTAAAGAGGAAGCATCTACCTAAACAAGGTAGAGACTTCTAGATTCTGTATACATTATAAAGTTTATCTGAAGAGGCAACGAAAAACCTGCATAGTGCTCACCAGTGGCGTTTCAAAATGTGGCACAATCGGAGGGTTCCAGGTAGGAGACACCAAAGGATAAACAGGATACTCCTGCTGAGGGCTGTACACCGGAGACATGTACACTGGAGGCACATACTGGGCCTGGGGTTGGGCCGGCTGCTGGTACACCCCTGAATCCACACTGTGAAAGCCATTCTTCCCAAAGAATGTATTTATGGCTTTAATGCGAGCCTGAAGAGAAAACAAGCTAGGTTTTTATATGGACAAGAGCAGCTCTTGAAACTTTTGTTGTTGCTTTATTATCCCCTCAGATCTCATAATCTCACGGTCATGAGGCCATAAAACACTGCTATAACAAGGGGGAGAGAAGAGGAAGGGTATGGAGAGGAAAAGAGGAAAGGTTGAAGGGAAAGAAAAGGCTAAGTGAGGGTGGGGGTAAAGCAGAGATTAAGATTTATGTAGAGTAAATGAAAGGCCCTCGATGATAGACAGTGCATATGGGTCCTTCCAAGCGCGATACTGATCATCACTGGGGACAAGTATATAGACAGAAGCCTTGCAGAAGGATTTGTACACCTTCAACTTTTGCCACATCAAGACTAAAATTTGTATCTGTTCTTTGGAGATTAAGGCAACAGATCAACCAAAAGTGATGCATTGTAAATTTGAGGTACACAGCATTATACTGTGCAGTTCCCTGTGTGATTAGACATTTTAACAGAGAGATTTACTCCTTTTATAAATGTGATGTGAACTGACTGTTTTAAGATGTGCTCTGTGTGTGAAACTTGCGTCAAATCGGTTTGTGCAATTTAGGACATTAAAGCTGGTTATAATTTATGATGCAGTTGTTCACAAACCTCCAAGACCCTTATAGAACAGCTGGATTTCTGAAGATTAAACAGACCAGACGGGCCATCTAGTAATCAAGTCACTGCTTGTGTTGGTTTATCTCATCTAAACCCAATAAAATGCATCGAACAGCTTTTCGAGGATTGTAGAATGGACTTTTTATACGCCATGTGGTTTACTTACTCAATTGGTTTTGTTGTGAATGGGTGGGAAAGAACAAGGGGAAAAGGGGATTTACAGAAATCACAAAACAATAATGTCATGTTGTTAAATAAAACATGACTCAGCATTGTTTATTTTAGATAGATTCTGGCAAAGGACCACCTATCTTTATCCAAATAAATCCCAAGGTAAAACTAAGGGTAAATGAGACAAGCCTTGCCCTGAGGACTTGTGTGACAGTACATTTCACAAGATTAATTATAACGAGCTTTCCTGTGTTATCTGAAAATAAATGTTTAGCTTGCATTATTGAACTTATAAGTATTAAATCATTTTATTTACCATGATGGGTTTCCCTTTAAAGATTTTCACTTCCTCTCGTAGGTACCTGTATGCCTGAATGAGAAACACAATAGAAAAAGGAACAAATTTTCACCTAACAGCAATTTTTTTTATTTTAGTAAATAAAAATCTGTTCTCTAAACCAAACAGATGATGATGCAAGATGTTCAAAATGCATTTTACCAAAGTCAAGGTTATCAGATTTACCCATTTTCTATTGAGAACTACCAAACTACCATTGCTTTAAACATTTACCCAGTAAGAATTAAGGACTATAGATTTTAAAAGGAGAAAACAATTATGCCATAAGTAAAAATTTTAAGTATAATCACCAAACTAAAAAAATTAGGTATAGCATACCTGCAATGCATCCATATCTGACTGAAATGTTATGTACCAGTTGCTGTTGTGAGCAAACTCAACACCAAGCACTTTTGGACAGTTCTCATTCTTGAAAAGATCCTCTACCTCCTATGAAAAAAAACATTATGGATTGAATATAAAACAAAGGATATTCCGAAATTTAAAATATAATGGCATATTTAATTACAGGACTTTTAAGTCACAACAGAAACACTAAGCAAGCCTAGATCTACCATCTCCCAGATCTGACTTACAAATGCTTTCTAAATGAAATTTCAACCAGTGTGGAAAAACAAAAGCCCCACCTGTAACCTGGGATTAACGGTTTATTTACTCAATCCAGAAAACTGCTTAGTATGAAGCAATTTTTACCTCAACTGGTGTAGTCTCTGGCACTTCCCTTAAAATAATGATACAGCGGCTGTGGTTAGGTCGAACTTTCTCACCAGCATCATCAACTTGTACTAAGGGAGAAGCTGTACAACAAAAAGATAGACACAAGTTTTATGTTAATAAGGGTATGCAAAGTTAAAATAACGGTTAAAACCACTATACAATTTAATTTCCCCATCTTGCAATTTTAAACATTTCATGCGTTTACTTTTATTTTTTTTTATTAAAAAAAATTATATTGCAAAATTTGTGATGCTGCAGTTTATATCCTATGCTATACAAAACATTTTTAGGTGTTAATACTACTACTACAATTTCGTAACCGTGTTATTGTTAAATAGCCTACTTGAAAGACCTGTAATTATACCATAATAGTTTGGCGTATTTAAGTTGTGAAACATACCCATTTTCTAAACTACACTTTACTGTTCTCAGTTGAAAGGCTTGATAGACAGTTTACTGTGTAGCCCCACACCAAATGCTAACATCAAAGACCTTTAACTAGCCTGGTCAGCCAGACTAATTCATGCCGTGTACATTAGTCTAGAAAGGAGCTAGTGGAGTCGGATTTCAAAGGAGGGACTAACACAGTCAGCAAACACAGCTTAGAACCAGTCAAATAACAACAGATGTGATGCAAAAGCATTTTTAAGAAAAAAGCTCTTACAGTAGTCAGTTGTTGAAATATTAATTAATTAATTAAGAAAATTCTGTCTACAGCAGCTCAGCATTAAATAAAAATCATCTGTCTGAATGATTGAAGTTTATGCAATTATTAATAGCTGACGTCATAAGGGTGCAATGAAACATGAAGGAAAAACCAACACTTATTTGATGAGCAGTCATTCCTGCAACTTAACTTTAATTTAGAGCTACACAATACATGTAATAAAAACTGTCCTTGTGATTGACCACTTGTAAAATGCTTTTGGTACAAAATGGGGAAAATGTCACAATGAAATAAACTGGGGTGAGAAAATGTGGGCGAGTCAAAATCACTTTTATTCTCACAACTTTTAAAATTAAATTCTGTTCTGATATTAGAACCCTCCCACCACCACGAACTTCATTAACTTGCATCAACCTGTTCCTTACGCCATCCTTACGAGGTGATGAATAACGTAAGGTTGTAGACAGCTTTCCATTTTCTAACCGTCATGTGAATTTAGCAGTTAAAACATAGCAGAACAAATTTTCAGCCTTTGCTTCTCTTGGTGAGCCTTTTTCAACTCAGTTTTTCATGTATACATACGCAGCATCACGACAAATTATTGTATTTCAATTAGAACAAGCAGAGTATCACCAATACCTCTTAATACTTCCAGAATTAGATCCATATCAGTCGTGAGAGCTTTGATGTCCTCCATGCAAGCGATTGTCCAGATAGGAATAAACTGATCACCATCCATCTGGGATATCAGGTACAGATCCTTAGAGAGGTTCTCTCTGAAAGAAATATGACATTTCATACAACGTTTGGGTCCTGTATTTTCTTAAAAATTAATTCCATCCAATAGTAACAATAAGAAAGTGCAGGGTAAATGTAAATCCAGATGTTTTTTTTTCACTCCAACTCAAACCCCCTTGGAACAAAAACTTTATAATATTTCCAATTAGAAATCACATTAATTGTAGTGCTTTTTAAATCCTGTTTTGAACTGCTGGGACTTCCAACCAAAACCTTGTCATGCAGAAATTTGGGAAATTGTTTTCTGAAATAATCCTGCGTGAATAGATTATAATTATGAATTAAAGATAAAAAAGTTACAACAGTAATTTTGGTTAGTTCCTGTGTGTTTTTTTAAAGCCATTTCCAAATACATAGAAAGCCTTGACTGAGGCATTAAACAGGATTTACCTAGAAAAGCAGAACTCCAGTCGCTTTTTTAATGACTCCCTTAAGCTCTCCTCAGTCACTGCTTCTTCTTTAGACAGTTCAGTGTGTGTCGAGGGATTGTCCTGTGGATCATAGACTAAATACCCCACGTCTGGATGCTCCACATCATCGTGTGTGAAGTATTCCTCAGGGCTATTCAGGTAGTCCATTGAATATCCTTTACCATCTGGAGAGAACAACGCCGAGAAACCTAAGGCAGAAAGACATTGAAATGAATGCTTTGTTTGGATACGATATTCAGCTGAACGAGTGCTGATTTGTCCTCGGCACAGACGCTTAAGGTCCAAAAGTTCACTCATTTAATCATATTTTGTTTTTACTCAGAGCAGGCAGAAAATACTGCATATAAGTCCGATAAAGCCACTTTTTATTATCATTCAGAGATGAGAGACAAATTAAATGCTTTATACGGTATAATGAAAAGTGAGGAAAAAAAAAAAAAAAAAAAGAAATGAACAATCCCTAACAAGACACATACCATCAGTCATCTCACTAGGGGAAGAGTTGGTGTGCAGCCAGGAGGAACTATCTGATACTTCTGGGATTTCGTTCTGTTGGGCTGGGATCTCCTGCCACACTTTGGCATTGGGGTTAAGACTTGTTCCCTTGGTGGTGACCTGCATGGTGAGGATGGACATGATGCACATCAGATTGGACACACAACAAATAACTTAAAAAAGCATGCAGCAACAGTAAGTGAATGTGTATGTGACTCAATGTCAAAGCAGCTAAAAACTGACACCAGTCCATCAGATTGTGTGGTCATCTGAATATCAACGTTTAATTACACGAATGGTGCAATAGATTTGTGTGTGTGTATTATATATATATTTATTTCTGGACTGAGTTTAGGACTGTAGCCTCAATACAAACCCCATTCTGTGTGTTGCTCCAACTGTATGTAGTGATAAGATTTAACAATATGAACTTTACAACATTTGTTTCTATTACTACAGTACATACCAAAACAATGTTGCATTGGTCTTTAAATTCCATATCACTCACCATCACAACACACATTGATACTGGTGAACTATACAACCGGTCAGTAATCTCAGACATGTACATGAATGTTTAACCTCTCAAAATTTGCACAAACTTTATAAAAACCACAAGCAAATTCAGAACTTGTGAGTACAGAACAGGAGTGGACTCACATAGAAAGGTAGGAGTCAATAGATTAGACCACAGATACATTTCAAAAGAGTGAAACACCGTTTAAGAAGTTGGGCAACCTTGAATTAGGACTACGTCTATTGTTTCATCACACAAGAGCATTGGCTAAATTTATCACATCCAATCCAGTGAATGAAGTAACCGGAGCCGTAAATCCAGCTTTACACACTAACACGCCAACGCCGAGCTTCTATTGGTTTGCTTCACTCTCTCCCCGCCCCTCTGTCCTCACATGGATCAATACTGTGCGAGTTGATCCGCCTGGAAAGCTTGCATTTCACAACGTTAAACAACCTGTCATCCGATCAAAAAACAAAAACAAGATGCCCTTTTCGCTGACGTTTTCTTTGTTACGTGTTAAAATGCTGCATGTAAATCCATATTTTACGTTAATCCTGGTAAAAAAAATAAATACATTTTTGCCTTTTTAACAGCATAAAGAAAAACGACTGATGTAGTTGAGACGAGCACGTGGCGCCGATGTGCTGCTGCTACTTTTGAAACTTATAAACGCATTGAAAACGTGTTTTTAGCAATTGATTAAAACATACGTATTGGTGATAGTCGATAACAAACACGTTCAGACCTAATTAACGTTTTTTAGGATAAAGTCCCCGTCGACCTTCGGTAGACACGCAGCGGCTAACGTTTAACCCGAAATCACGTGCAGAAGTTACAACACGTGTAACAGCGAGAAATAATTTAATTTAACCTTTATACAACGCATCTATTCAATAATCATGGAAACAATATGGGGTATTAAAAGAAAGTTTGACCTAATTCCAAATAACGACGTTCTTTGATGCCATATGTTAACTTTGTAGCATCAGCGTCACCGGCTTTTAGCTAACTAGCTTGTGTTTACTACTAGCAGACCAGCTGTAACCCCGGCCTGACTTTACTTTTATATCCCAATTTTTTAACAGGTTGAATTAAACACAGTTTAAAGGCGAAGCCTCTATTCTACATTCACACCCACAGCTTCTTAAACGTTGATAAAATAGGCAAGCAATTGCTGCGTGTAAACGACCTTCACGTAGCACAGACTGAAAAAAAAAAACAGAGAAGACTAACTGAAACAGGTTGGCAATCATTAGCCGAGGTGAAAAAGCCTTCAGGCCGCAAACTTACCATAATAACTTGGTCTTTGTTTTCTACTCTGGTCAGTGTTGATGACTTGGATTCACGCAAACCCTTCCTTCCCTATAAGCTGAAATATATTTCGTTTGTTTAGTGTTTGGAGTTCTTTTCTTTTGTCGGTTGTAAATGCAGTCTCCAGCACGCTGTGGTTCCTCGTCGCGTGCTCAAGTTTCAAGTTAAGTCTCGCGCACCGCAACTTTAACCGGCGACTAGCAGTAAAAGACGATTTTGCTAAATCTGTAAAAATGTATCCGCCTGTACCGTTAATTTCAGTATTTTCTCATCTCTGTCTGTGAGCCACGCAGTGGTTACCGCAGCATGTGACAGCTGCTGCTTTTGCTGCGTCCGACCTAACAACAGGCTGCTGTACCCCGCCCGCTTCGAGCTTAAAAACAACGCAACGGCTGCGACGACCTCCCTGACGAGTCAGTTGCGAAGGAGGTTGATGTAACCATGAGAAACACGTAACTGCCTTGATCTTGTAAAAGTTTGCATTTTTTTACCCAAGGATGTAGGAGCTGGCAAATTTCAATCTACCCCACATTTCCATTAAAGCAAACTTTATGATTCAGTAAGTTTTAGAGCAGTTGTTTTCATGTTTTAGAGGTGTGTCTTTATAGGGTAAGATTATCATCTATATATTTTAAGAACATATCAGGAATAGTTTCAGTAATTTAATTCAATTTTTTTATCATATTAATTCATCATACACAGTGACATAGATCCAGGCACACATTTTTTATTAATGAAGCTTATAGGTAATGAATTATAGGATATAGAAAAAAAATAAAGAAATTGAAAGGCACTCCAATATTTTAAATATTGAGTAGTGTCCATATATTTCATAATTATTGTAATCAGCAGAGGGGTGTACAAAATGCTCTAAAAATATCCCAATAGATGGCTGTGCTGACCACGGACTAAGGACACTGGGTCAACATCCCCAGATTTCCCCTAAAGCAACAACTCCAGCCACGATCCAAGCTCTGCTCTTTTTTACAATTCCCTCAAGGCTGGAGTTATATCTGTTCACTTCCTTATAACACATTTCCCCTTCCACTAAACTTTCTATTGTTTGTTTACAGTACTTTGTGAAGTGACCTTTAGCTGATGTTTGTGAATGTGCCCCTCTATTTTCCCATGGCATAAAATGCATTATTTCATTGTATTTGTATTCTTCATTGGATCCAAAAAATAGTCATCCACCATGTGAGGGATAATTAGAAATCAGAGGGTGTAGACGCAAACTCTGGTATACTATCATTAAATGTTAACTTTCCCTAATACAAATTGTTTTAATAAGTCATTTTAGTTTACTTGAAAAGTCAAATACTTGATGCTGTAATCTTCCTCCTGCAACTCTTTAAAAATGCACACTACACTAAATACATTCTGCATACAGCATGAGCAGCAGTTGTGATAAATATTGCATTAGTAGCACCAACTATGATTGTCGTTTACTGTGTATACATGGCTTTGTTGTGTAATTCAGTTTTCCAGTTTCAGATCACAAGAGCAACTCATTTTTAAAAGTCAGAAAATATTCATTTAAGTTCTGAAAACTAATATTGAGGAACCGTTAACCAACTTCAAATGTTAGTATACAATCCAGCTTTGGTAAAAGAAAAAGATATTTAAAAACTAAAAATAGAAAAAAAAATAGATCTTTCCTCTTTAGAAGTACTGTTTGGTTTTAAATTAGGTAAAGTGAAGGAGGTTGGAAACTGGGGAGATGCAACTGCATCGTACAAGTTATTAATTACAGGCACATTTGTGGTTTAAACCAAAATTTAAAACACTGCTGCCTTGAAAGAAAATCTGAAAACATATCAGGAAGAAAAATGTGGTCCTAGTACAAGTCTGCTTGATCTTTGGGAAGTTTCCATTTGACTCAAAAAACTGTTCTACTGTAATATATAAAAAGGCCAAAAGGAGGTCTCCGTCATGATGACATTCAAAAAGGAGACGGGTTATGTGTCCCAAAAGCAAACAGGTTTTGGTGTAAACATGTAAATCAAGCAGAAAAGCTTCAAACATTAATTTAGAATAGATCCTAAAAGAAGCTTATTAAAACAGTGGCTGAAAGGTCCATTGCTAAAAGCAATTTAAAAAGCCAGATAGGAATTTACAAACACACTCTGGGACAAAAAGATTTCAGTTTTTAGAATCACGTCCTGTGATCTGATGAAACAAATACTTGTAAAACTCAGAAAAACGATCCTACTGTGAAACAAAGGAGTGGCAGAAATATTTGATCCAAGTTAAACAGTTTAAAAGGCAATTCTACTAATTATCAATTACCAAAGAAACATGTGGAAACTTCTACGATTAAAACTCGTTTCAGAAAAAAAAAATACAAAAGAGCACAGAGGGTTTATCTTTTCATGAGTGGTGTACTTATCTAATATTAACTTTGTCCATCATGAAGCCTACAAATGAGTCACCACAATAAGCAGTTTAGACAAGCTTAAC
>JAUZNJ010062121.1:0-27545 GCA_034780135.1 Jordanella pulchra
GATGGATGGATGGATGGATGGATGGATGGATGGATGGATGGATGGATGGATGGATGGATGGATGGATGGATGGGTTGGTGGGTGGTTGTTTTAGGTCAAAACAAAAACATTTCGAATATTAGTATGGTACTATGCATGTTTATATACAAGAAAAAGTAGCCATACAAAGCTTCACTTTATTTAGGGAATTCAATGTTTACTTTGTGTATTTTAGCTACTTCTACTTGGTGACTAAATTAAATGCCAAAAGTTATGAATAGATATGTACATAATGCTAACTTAATTTTTATTGAAAGTCTTAAAATACAGCCTGGAATTATTTTGAAAGAAGTATTCGATGTTCAAATATTATTTTGCATCATGTAAACTAACTTGCTACCTTAAATAAGGATGTATATCTCTTACAAGCTAGTTTATTGGTATACTGGACGAAAATATGTTATAGTGTCCAATGTAGTTATACAATAGATAAAGTTTATGACTAAAAAATTTGGACTAGTGCAAAGTCAAAGTCATGGAGTAGTTGTTAGACCGCTGTTGGTCATTGGCCCAGCTACTCAGTCTTCTCGTTTACAGATTTATGTGATCATGTTAAGTTTGGATTTTACAGCCACAGTTATCTTGGCTTCATCTTGCAGCCGAACCATCAGTGTTGAAACAAGCTTGTTTCACTTTGAGTACAAGTTGAAAACACACCTGCAGGTAAAACTGCAACCAATGCAAGAAAATTCAGAAATTTCTGTGTAATCTGTGATTGTAGAAACAGACAAAAACATATATAAGAAATGAAGTTTATATACCTAAAAAGATTGGATACCTAGATTGGATTAGACATTAAAACAAACCACTTTACCTCCACTGTCTTAGCTCACTTTGCACCCTCAAGTCTCACACCAACACAGCCAGGAAAAAGGTAGATATATGAAAATGCTATCTCAATTAAGATAACAGCTGTTTAGATCTCTTTAACCTAATGTCATATACGTATAAAGTTATAAACTTTACCTATAATTTCATACTGTGCAACTTTACCAGCAGTAGCACACTTCGTATTGTTTGAGGTTTTGACATTCATGCATTTCTTAGTTCTTTGTCTTGCACCTCACAGTCTGAAATTATCTTCAGTATAAGACTATGAACACTAACTTGCTGATTCCATTCAGAAAAGCATGTGGATTGTAATTGTAGGCAACTTTCTGATGCACCACACAGAGTTGTTTATCACAAAGTATAGCAAACAGTTAATGCTTCGAAAGTCAGCTAGACTGAAATGCGTCACGCCTCAGCAATTCTTAACAATCCATACGGGAAAGAATATTGAATTGGTAACCATACAATGCTCTTTTTTCTGGGGATCTAGAGAGCACAACTTTGTCATCTTATAAGCCCCCCTCCCAATGAAAACTTACACTTGTGGAGGAGCCAAGCAACCAGTCAAGCGCTAGCAGGGCAGCTTTTGGCCATCAAGGGAAATTCCAAGCTAATGGGCCTTCAGAATTTCCAGTGTATCTTTACCGTCCACTGATTACCAGAGGACTTTTATCATGCAGACACACACACAGGCCTACACCTTTCACACTCTCTTAACTATTAGTCTGTACTTCAGGTGGATGCACATGCTTTAGACAAACGAAAGTGGAAGAGGTGTGGGAGGGAATTTGACAGCTGAATGACCAAGAGACCAAATTTGTAGGGTCATTAAAGCAGCTCAGAATTCAAGCAAAAAACGACAACCAACGAAGCACCTCAGCAAACTGCGGATTGACTCAACAACTGAGACGTGGAAGTGAAGAAGAAGAAGAGATGCCAAAGCAACAAAAGCAATTGAACCGTGTAAAAAAAAGAAAAATAAAAGAAAACAACACTTTTGGATTTAAAGCACCTATCTCCAATCCCACAGCCTTGAGAATGGGATTGGATTACTGTCGGTAAGATTTACTCCCGTGGCTCTTCACCACTACATCATCGCAGGGCCCCCTGCCTCTGGATCAATGGGGATATTTACTGCGCCTGTTTCAGGGAGACTTTCACAGTAGGCAGGGCATTAAACAAACAGCCGACAGGCCCGTCCCAATGATGGCCTGTCTGTTCACACTGTGCTGTTCCCAAATGTCACACACATTCACTTCTAACAGGTAGCAGAAAAAAACAAGTGCAGCTAAAAGAAGAAAAGTTTAGGATATGTTCTCCATAAAGACTTAAGAAAAAGCTGGCACCTTTTTTATAAAAAGTGAAAAAATGCAAAGAGAAATGCTAAGGCATGTTTATTTAGATAATTAGCCTTGTAACTTACTCTGAAACTACACTTGTTAAAGACCTCTTAAATGGACATGGCTCAAATGATCCTTTGTCTGGTTTCTATTAAAAGTTCTTCACTAGTAAAATACAATTACAGGCCTATATTACATTGTATTCTGTTGCCTAATGGAAAAATAATAAAATTCCAAAAGGAAAATCTGGAAAAGGTTGTTTTTTTTCTAAAGAAATTACATTCATAAAGAGTCATAAGTTCTAACCTTATGTGACCTCATGTTGAGCAAACAGGCCATCAGGGTTGAAATCACTCAAACATTTTGACAAGAAAAGAAGACTGTCACAAATATGATATAAATGTGAGAGGAATTAGTATTTTGTGTCCCAGACAACAGCCTCCTCATGTGCTGATGCTGACTGTCTGCAAAATGATTTGCTAAATGCAAGCGCATGAGTGAAAGCATGAGTGGAATGCGATTTGTTTTCAGACAAATATCAGCAAAAATGGGCACCCTAACAGAGGAAAAATAGTCAGCATGAGGTTTCTTCATTACTTGGCTATTTCACTGACTAAGCTCCCGGCGATCAGCTGACAGAGCAGTGTTAGACAATGGGACTACATGTGGGAGCACCGAGCATTACCGGATCAGCCCGAAAAGAGCTTTCAAGCAGTTAACTCCCATCCGTCAACAACATGAAAAGTAATATCTGTGTAAAAGTGATTGGGGGCTGGAGTGGGTTACAGAAAAATAAACACTCCTGGCTCAGTGGTGAAAGCCCCTATAAGCCGGACTTTGATAGACCATTCATTGCCTGGCAGCAGTGGTTTATGTCCTGGGTGACTAACTGGTTTTTGCAGCAGGAGTCATAAATGTTATTTTTGCACTGAAGGGCGCATTCTCCTTATTATTTCACATTTTAACCATATTTAGGCTTCTACAATAAATGATAATATATCTGCACTGCTGATTTAACATTTATATGCATCTGCTCCAATATTAAGAGGTATATGATCACAAGGTAAAATTTGTTTATTTATTCTGATTGGCCTTAACTGTTTCATTTTGATTTTAAAGAGTGACTCTCCTTGACAGGAATGTGTGTAAGGACAAGCCAATTTGACTGTATTGTAAGGAATTTAGGATCAGAGTTAAATTGTAGTCCTTCACCAAGTCATTAGACACAGATAAGCATTAAAAAGCTCTTTTGATCTTGATGATTACATCAGGGCCAAGCTTTCATCTTGCAGCTAATGTGCATGTACGTTTTTCCTGGTGAAGATATTGCTTTTCATCTATTCCCAAAAATAGTTTGTTTCCTTATTTTTTTGCTGGTGTTTCCTTTTCAAACATTAGACTAATATAATTGGTGTCACAATGTGAAGTTGTGCAGATTAAATGTGTGTTTGCACATATGTACACCATGTGTCCAGTGTCAGTAGAATAATACGGGCAGCCTGTCGTCAGTGCTAGGATATACATATTCAGTAATGCTATCTTACGACGTTACTCAGACATGTTGCTGTCTCGCACCTCCACTGTAGTTATAGCTTTGGCAGACATCTTAGCTTGAAACTGAAGCCTCTTAAACTAAATTACAATATTTTACTCAACACTGATATGTGTCTAAAATTCTCTGCTCTATACTTTGCAGTGGCTTCAAATCTAGTTGGATTTGATGCTGTAAATTATTTTTTGTCATCTTATTGTTTAAGATATCAACATATGTAAAAAATGTAATAGAAAGTGAATTTTACATTATGCGATCTTAGATTTTTTTTTATTTCAAAACATGATGTAAGATGATTAAATCTTAAATCATGTTGAGAAATTTATTGCTTCAGTTATCCTTGATATGGATTATGGAAAGGCCGGATTAGCTTTCAGCGACAGCTGTGTATGTTTTCTTATTTTGGGTAATAAACAAATATCTCTAAACCAAAACATAAGAAAACTAAACTCTTTTTATTTTTTTTTATCTCCAACTCTAAAAAGCCTACTTCAAGAATGCATAAAATCGTTTTTAATATACCTTGTAAAAACAATTCTTTTCTGGATCAATAAAAATTTTTTTAATTTTTTTTTTATTTTATGTTTTTCAGTTGAGTGAATATGAAACCACTCAACTATATATTTTTAAGAATATCTTACAGAAAATAGATTATACACTAATATAATGTAATTAATTTAAAAAGCAAGCTTTTCAATCAAAGCAATAAGTAATAGGAACAAAAATTGATAAACATTTTATAATTTGTGTTTTATTTTTTGAAAGGATTAAATGTGACAAATAAAAGTTAAATTCCACAAAAGATAGAGAGACCATTCAAACACACACCTGTTTTCCTTTTTTATTTTAGGGGAGTTTGGATTGGGTGATGAGTTTGCACTCTGACTAGATGCAACAGATGCAATAACAGAAACCGACTCAGTCAGCTGGAGCAGTGGTTTGCTGAAAACAATGAAAACAGCACGTGATAGATAGCTCGGTCAAAAGGTTAACGGTAAATCACAGACAAAAACGTCTCGTTTTTAAAAAGTGCATTCACAAACATGACAAATAACTCTCAACTCATGATGTCTATTTTATGTGATACAAAATATGCATACCTGTTTTAGATTTGTCTGTATTTCTATACATAGATATTTCTTCAAAAGATCACCTCTTTTTTTCCTTATCTTTTACAAAGGTTAAAATCAGGGTTTGCGGTTATAGCAGCTTTGGATATCTTTAGCCTCCTTATCACATGAGAAGATACATGTTGTGTCAACAGATATCCAAATAAAACCTACAATTTCTCTGTTGATCAACTCAACTGACAAACTGTCTTTAATAACAGAGATAATCATCAGTGAAGCCTGCTGTTTATAAAAAAAAACTAAATAAAATGCTTGGGTTGTTAAATATATATTGGAATACCCGCTTTTTTTGTCAATATCATAAATACTAAAGACACGGGACAACATTATAAGACAATGCTGAGAGACTAAATGTGAAGATTAAAATAGTTTAAACATTATTTTTTCAAGTTTTCTAGTTCATGAGAAAAAAGGTTGTATCAAGCGAGCACAAAAACACTACACTTTGATCTTTTCTTCAGTGTCGTCACGGCCCTTAGATTAAAAGAGTAACCGCTTACAGGACTACTGGACAAAAGTCAGAATCTCTTTAAACAAAATTGTTCTTATGCGAGTTTGTCCTGTCTGTAAAAGATGCTTGCCCTTTGTCACTTAGGCAGAATCCTGGTTTCCAAAGGAATTCATAAAAGCAGTCAAACATACCAATAAAAACAAATAAGTACCATGCATATCTTGCAAGACGACATATTCTCAAACAAGAGACAAAGTTTTCTTTGAATAGACGAAATATCAAGTGAGAAGGGAATGGGTGAAAGGCAAAGGCCTCTAATCAATACTAAATACCATAATTTCAAAACAAAACAAAAAAAAGTGTATCTGTACAAAGAGAAGTATGCAAGAGTTCAAACTGGATTAGCAGTTTTCTTCCTCAGTAATTTTCTCATCATACTTTAGTCTTTGTGAAACTGTTGCAATACAGGAGTCTTTAATTAATCCCAATCTCTTTGTTCTCCTCCATATATCTGGAAAAGGGTCGACTGGATGGAACCTCCAGACTAGACTTCTCCATACCCGTGATGGGAGAGCTTCTGCCAGTGTGAACACGATCCATACCTACTGGCATGGCTCCCAATGAAGTGATTCCTGCACCACCAAGGCTGACGGGCAGCTGGGTGATGCCCCCGTTCTGAATTACAGAAATTTCATTGTTCTTCATGGCTAGACCATTGGTGATGGCAGCCGCATACTGGTTCCAGAAGCCTGGGTCAACGTTCATGGCCCGGGCCGCCAGATCCTTCTGAAACATCTCACTAAACTTCATGGCGTCCCCACCAAGAAGGGCCATGGGATTCTCCACTGAGAGGCGTCTACCCCTCCGGGCAGGAGCATTGTTCCACATATGTGTTCCCATGTGAACCTAAAGGCAACAACAAAATAAAAATATATTTAAGCACTGTTATTGTTTTCTTTTCAGATAAAACTATAAAAACTACACCAATACAATATTATGACCTAAAATAAAACCGAACATGTATATGTTACAGGGATAAACCAACCCTACCAAAAAAACTATGCTAGATGTTATATGTCTCTGCTTTAGAATATCCATTTTAGGTGACTGTATTACCTATATACCACGTCTTTAATTCGACAAAGGCCTGGTAATGAACCACTCCTTTATTCAGGTTTGTGGACAACTAAAAATATTTTGAACTTATAATACCTTGCATGAGGATTAACACTGGGCACCACTGCTAAGATCAAGCAAAATTCTCTAAGAATATTTTTGTAAAACTAATTTTTATCTGTGTTTATCTGCAACAAGAATGACTTGATGTAGTAAAAGTTTGTTGGGTCTTACTTTCAAATTGCCCTTTGTGGTAAAGGCCCTTCCACAAATAGAACAGGCAAAAGGCTTCTCTCCTGTGTGTGTGCGCTCATGGATTTGAAGTGCGCTAGCTGAGGAAAAGTTCTTTCCACATGAGTGGCAGTTGTGCTGCTTAGGAGTACGACGTGGAGGTGGGGGTGCCAACATAGGGTTGATGGTGGGGCTCATGGTGGTCTGAGGTGCTGCAGCTGGAACCTGAATTCCCACGGGCAAGTGAGAATTGTCACTCAAAGACTTTCCATGTCCGTTCATTTCCATTTTAATCATGTTTGTTGCTGTACTGGCTAAATTGGGTGCATTTAGCCCTGAAAAAAGCATAAAGGCAAAATTAAAAAGATTGTTAAATTAGATCTGCAGTATCATAATGCAACACAATACAAGGCTAATAAAATAAATTTGATAAATATTTCTCATTGTGCATAAATTAAGCAAGATTACTGTCATCTTAAATTCACTTTTATAAGGATATAAAATATAAGGAATATTTGATCAGATTTTGCACACTCACCCCTATCTCTGTTTAGAAACAACATGCTGAAGGGGCTCTCCTCCTTGATAGGGTTTCTACCAGGTTGAGTGGCAGTCAAGTCAAGGGCCCCAGTGCCTTCAATGGTAGAAAGGGGAGACGGGGTCTCTGATTTTTCTGACTTCACTGTTGCCAAGCCAGCAGCATTGTTCTCTTGACCCTCCTCTGCTGTCATTGCACTACTGGTGTTATTATTATTGAGTGTAGCTGGGGACTTGGATGGCTGGCTCTCAGAATTGCTGTGAGCTGGGGACAAATGCTGCATAGAGCCTGAGGACTCTGACAAAGCTGGGCTTCCCAAGCTCTGACCTTCAGCATCCCCCACAGCAGCGAGGGAATCAGTTGTAAAACAGTCAGTCTCCCCGGGAAAGCTGCTGCCATTCTGTGCTGTCTTATGGCCAAATGTGCGAGTTATATTGGCAGTAGAGTCAATCATCTTCATCTGGTTTTCCATTGCAGCAATACTAGAAATTATAGAAGTTGGGGGTGAGCTCCCAGGTGAGTAGGGTTTAGAAGGGTCCACTTCTCCATCTTTTAAGTCCACTTCATCATCCATAGCCTGCTCCATTTCATCAAGGAGGTCATCATCATAGTTACTCATTGCATCTAGGCTCTTTTCATCAAAAGAAATGTCAGTTTCCATCTCCTGCATATTGTCAGGGACAGGAGTGTTGGGAATCTGTCCTCCCATATGCATACGAATGTGTTGTTGGAGCACAACAGCATTGGTGAATTTTTTGTGACATATAGGACAGGAGTGCTGAACTCTTAGTGGAGGTTTTGACCTGTGGACACCAAAATGTGTCTTTAGATTTCCCTTAGTAGTGAATGCTCGTCCACATATCTTGCATTTGAAAGGCCTCTCACCAGTGTGGATACGGTAGTGCATCTTTAGAGCACTCTGGCAACTCAGAACACGATGGCAGATGACACACTGGTTTGGGTCGGTCATCTTTTTATCAATGTTTTCGACAAGTTGCTGCAACTTCGATGTCTCTGAGGTTTGCATAGAATCTAAGAGTCCTCCAAAGGGAAACTTTGCCTTAAACTGGTCAGAAAGCATTGGAAGGACGGGGTGGGAGACTGTATTTGAAGCAGAGTTGGGGCTATTGTTTGGCTCAGTATTTTGGCCACTGCCTGACAATGTTGTGGATGTGACAGTGGAGGAAAGAAGCGCTTGACTCACTGTTGTTGTGGTGGTTGTGCTCTCTAATGACCTATTGAGGCAACTTGGGGACAGGAGAATGCCTTCAGGTTTCAAAAGAGGAGGAGCATCACTACCAATGTTAAGTTTTGGGGAGGGTGAAGTAGTGGTCATGCCAGAATCACTGGCGATATTTGGGGACAAAGAGGCACACTCACTTGTGGGTGGAGAAGGTCTCAGAGGAGACCTGTTAAGTGGAGTGAGACTTGGGGAATCGGAAAAACCTCCAATCATACTTGGGAGCGTCGGAGGCAGCTGGAGTCCAATTGATGTTGGGACAGTGGGAAGGACTGGTTTACTGTCGAGCCATGTAGTAACAGGTTTTTCTGGGGGCAACGACATACCATATGGTATACCAGAGCTTGTGGGAACATTGTCTAGGTACTCTGGTACAGGGTATGGGTTCATTTGAATGTGTGGGTATTTTTCTTTGTGCCTCTGGAAATGGACTTTCAGATTCCCCTTGGTAGAGAAACGATTGCCACATATGTTGCATTTATAGGGCCTCTCTCCAGTGTGAGAGCGCAGGTGGATCTGCAGGGCACTGTCACTGCCAAACACTTTGGCGCAGAACCGACACTTATGTTTAAAAAAGGGGTCTTCTGAGGTGGGCTTAGTGTCAAACACAGACACATTAGGGGGCTTTCCCTTTCTGTGTTTCATTAGAGCAGAGAGAGGGTCAAGTGCATTTGCTGTTGCGGCAATGCTGGCCAACGGATTGGGGAAAATGACGCTGCTCGAGGAACTGTGAGGTATCAGTGGTAGACTGGAGGCAGAGCTTAGGAGGCTGCTGTGACTTAGAGAGGGAGGGGTTGTGGAGCTTCTTGAAAGAGATGAACTGTTGCTGACGCCACCTGCTCCTCCTGTAATGCTACTACTAGTGCTACTGTTGTTATTTGAGACAGTAGATGAGCAGGAGGGATGTAGAGCTGGCAAGCCAGTGCAACTTGGTGGTGGAAAGGCTGTGTTGTTTGATGTGTTTGGAGCTGAGGAGTTAGACTGCTGAGTGCTACTCTGTGGTGTTTGAGCGAGAGGCCCTTCTATTGCTGAAGTCAGAGGAGAAGGGCCTTGGCCACTAAGAGTGGCAGGCAACCTGACAGGTAGCTGATGGACAGGCGGTGTAATGAAGTTATGTAAATGAACCTGGTTTGCAACAGGGGGGACACAAGAAGATATAGACCCTTGGTTTCCTGTAGCAGTGTTGTGATGGTGATTAAGAGTGGGTTGTGGAGTAGACTGTCTATTCATAAGGGCTACTTGACTTCGTATTTGTTCTATAAGCTGCAGCTGATGAATTTGTTGCTGCTGGAGAGCCATAAGCTGATCCAGGATCATTGGGATAGCCATGGTGGATACCCCACTTCCAGCTGCTGCTCTAACACTCTGTGAAAACTGGGCAACTGCAACTCGAGTACCATGCAGAGTCTCCAAGGTAACATTGGTGCTTGGCATGGTGTAGCTTGCAATTGCAGAGGGGACAACATCGTTTAGCTGAGGTAGGGAGCCATCTGGCTCGGGTGATGTCACATCTCTTTCTTCAGAATCTATATTTTTTTCAGGAGAAAGATCAAGCTCCATCTGCTCATCTTCCTTGTCCTGAACATTGACCCCATTTAATGTATCTGTCTCTGGGATGTCATCTACCTCACCGACGGGACTCTGGTTCCCTTCGCGGGCGTCTTCACTATCATCTTGTTCGCTGTTGCAACTCGGGATGGGTGAGGGCTCCATAGGATACTCCTGGGAGGGGTTAGGTGCGTCCTCATTGTCATTCACTATGAGCACAAGAGGGTTCTTTGTACAGCTCTTTAAATGTTCACAGAAATCTGACCACTTGAAGAACTCAGCACAACACTTTTCACACACGTGAGTTTCTTCACTGCCACTTCGGCTCTCATTCCCACTGTCAGCATCATCCAGCACATCACCTTGGGCTGCAAGAAAAGTAGAGGGTCAGGGGAGTGAAGGAGGATAACAAAGAAGGGAGAGGGGGAAAGAAGAATTAATCAATAAATAAACAATAAAGAATTCACACATATTTTGCAGAAGAGTGCAGCAAAGATTTAACCTTTGATTTTTTTCTCTTTTAACATAACCACAATCAATATTCTTTCTATTTTTTTCTTTTTACACTGAGCAAATTACCCTAGTTCACCAACTCTCAAGACCCAGATTTGTGCATTCACACCCTCTCCATATAGCCAGCTAATAATTTTCTTTGTGCAATCCATCAAATTATGAGAGCCTATCAATTGTGGATACCGCCGCTTAATGAAATTCCATAGAACCTATTGATTTCCAATATTTCATACAATTCACAGCAGCCTCATCTGTTGGGTACAAATAAGGACTTTGATGGCCCCATTAGGATTCCCCTCTGCTATCAAGCTCAGTCATTTCCCCCTGAATTTCAAATGCTCCTGCTTTTTTTCTTTCAGACTGAACATGTAATGCTTCAGGCCTTAAAACAAGTGACTTCAAACTTCAACTTTAACAAGAACTTGATTTAAAATACTGTTACAAAACAGCTACCAATTTTAGTAAAAAAAAAAAAAGAAAAAAAAGAAAAGGAAATTAAACATCAAAAAAGCTGCAACCAAAAGAACTGATATTCTATGCAGCCATAAGTTCATCTAATTTTTCAAAATGCTTCAGATTTCCTTTCAGCCACTCAATTTTTCTTCCTAACACTAGACACTACAAATTACATACTTGTGCCATGGCAGCAAAGTTCCTGATTAGTTACACATGTTTAATCACAGTTGTTGGAAGCCACTTCCTCTTCCACATGCAGTCCTCAAGAGTCAAACAAACCAGTACAAGGTCTGAACATGGATCCAGTTCACACTTGATCAAAACCAAGGGTTTTCTGTTTAAGTATAAATGTATACTATGTCCAGGTCTATGGATACATTTAGTGTACAAATGTATCACTTTAACGAGGCATGGGGTGGTTAGATATACCAGCTCTTGGAATCAACTACCATTTCCCTTTAGCTGGAAACATAAGAACCTTCCCCAGGCTTAAAATAATTAAAGTGAAAATTCAGAGAAAATTCATTTTCTTGCTTTATGGATCATAGAGTAACTCTGTGGTCCTTCCACCCCTACCTGTTGCTGCTCACTGACTTCATGAACATAAGACTGAAACACTTTTTCCTATAAACATGCCTGTTGGGAAAGATTTTAAATTAGAAAGAATTACAGAAAAAAACTGTATTGAAGCTAAAGTGTCCTCCAGTTTCTTATTATGGAGAGATTTTTTTAAAACTGGGATTGGTCATGTTTTGTCTGGTTAGTGGTAAACTACAAGCTGGATAGTGGAGCAGACAGCCTGACCAATATCTAGCTAAAATAAATTTGTTAGACTTTTATTACTCTGTAAGATGCTACGTGGTGGAATACTCTAAAGAAGCAGATGAAAATTGCAATTACATTTGATAGGCTCAGGTGAAAATGTCAAATAAGTAAAATTATTACTATTATGACTGTAAATAGTTATTTTAGCACTTGTAGGTATATTTATTTATCTGTTTTTGAATAAAATATTTTTATACTAATTTCTAAATATCATGATAACATGTGTTTATTTTTACCCAAGGTTATTTGGACATGAGAGTCTCTTAAAGGCCCATGCCAAATTTTATAATAAGTAGGAAGATTATTCAATTCCAATCAATTCAAAAATACTGTATTACGGTAATCTCAAAGGAAAATTAATCACAGCTAATCGTTATACTGGATTTATGTTATGTTATTTATTCATTTAGGTTTTAAGTACAGACTTTAAGCAAAGATCGTTAAAAAAGTCACAATATTACTTTTCCTTAAAAATTACAAATTACTGTTATACAAACAGCCATTATGCTTTTGCATGTTGACAGCCTCTGTCTTATATGTGACTTTTTCCATGAAAAAAAAAGACAATCCTGAATCCATAGAATGAACGAAGGACAGAGAGTCAAAGTTAAACAGACCTAAGGTGATCGACCCCCCTGTTATATATGAGGGACTGTTACGTATGGGGGGGTATTTGGGACAAAGTCTGTGTTACCATTAGCACCACTTGGTGCTAGAAGCCAATATATAGTCTACTATGAGAAAAGAATGGAAAACGAACTACCCATTTTAATATGGACATAAATGTTTTAGTATTTGCACCATTTCTAAAGGGCATTTTTTACATCATCACCCATTTAAGAATTGGATGCTATAATCCCCCTTAAAAAAATGTTTAGTTTCAAAATGAAAGCAAGAAGAGGAAAAAAAAAGAGCCTGCGCTTGGAAATGCAATCGACACGTGACAGCGGGCTAAAAAGCTCCTTAACCCGGCAGCGGACAGCGCAACTCATTTCCATAATTGAGGGTTGAAAGGTCAACACAAATGAGCAGCCATTGTGTTGAGCTGATTAGTTATTAGAATGGTATTACTGTCAATCTCTTTTATTCATTCATACAATCACAAGTGGGGTCCTTTGTGTGCCTCTGACCTCACACACTCACACACACTGGCACGTTTTCCAAAGACAAAGAATGTTCTAACAGACGGCATATGTGAAGAAATAAACATAAAAATGTATAAAGTGACAGAGAAAGGTGTGGATGTTTTTTTGTTTTCAGGCCTGCATATTTGAACAACAAAATGTTGTTTCTCTCTTGTGAACAGAAAGGTTCCCAAGTTTATTATTTTTTGCTGTTTATTGTAGTAAATTAAAAAAGCTGAGTGTTTTTAGTTGCTTAAATTCAGCATTTTTAATGGTTTAAAATGCTTGATCTCTTTAAATCAATTTTAAATATTAGAATATAAAAATGAAAAAAAACAATCAAGATAGAGAATCATGCTACTGACTGTGTGAGGTTAAACAATGCAATAATTAGTCTGTGTTAATTACAGTGATGCGATCCACAGCCATAAACCCCCTGAACGCTTTTAAACCTGAAAATATTAGGACTTGAACAAGCTGATGAAAACAGCTGCAGTAGCGTTCAGTGCCTTGTCGCGCAGCTGTCAGAACTGTTGCATCTGCAGCAAAAAGGTGTGTGATTGCCGATAAGTGCAAGTGTTTTTGTGTGTGTGGAAGACTGTATTGATTTTCTTAGGCCTATAGGATGAGAAAGGGAAAAAAAATCCAATCTGTTTTTTATTCCTATAAAAGTTACATCGGTGTAAATAAACACAGATGTAAATGTTTAGCTGAAAGTAGTCAATAGAGGGATTGTAGGCACCAAATCTGTGTCCACTTTGGTTCTTTGCTCTGGTGTGCAAACCTATATCCCTAATTTAACCTTTCTTATGCCTTCTGCTAATTCTGGAAAGGACATCCAGCATGGGAATGATGAAAACAGGCGCCGATGTTCCCGTTATCCAGATTTAATTAATATACACAGGGAAACAACGAGCGACACTTTGGACAAAATTAAGTCTCCTTTTAAAATTCAGAATTTAAGATTCATTTGTCAAGTTGCTTTCTACAACTATCGATAATCAGCATCTGTGCTCTAATTATTCCGACATTATCCATTTCTTTCTAGAACCCGAGGACAACCTCACACTCTTATTAAGAGATGATTCACTGCAAGTTCTCTCTCCAGCTGGGAGGAAAAAGAAAGAAAAACAAGCCCTGGTGGGTCCAAAAATGTTGGAATGCTGTAATTACATTTTTCCAGTAAATGTTCTTTTTAAAATCATGGTTTTAGAAATCTATTCTTCCAGAGGATCTTGTTTAAATGAAGGTGTGTCTTAATTTATATTCAGAACTGAAAGTATAGTTGGTGATGTTGTGTGCTTTTCTTCACAAATTTGAAATATACATCAAATGTGAAAAAAAAAATGCAACATGGATATGTGAAATTAAGGTTTTTGCTTTAAAAAAATACCTTATGATCAATCTCAGCCCTTTGCAACATTTATGTTTTAATTCTACATATACTGACACCGTTTTTGTTTTTTGGATACTAAACACTTCCTAGAGACTGATGTTTGCGAGGCAATACCCAAGTGTTCGTTTCCCTCGACTGATCCCAAAGCATCCCTCAGACCTGCCGGAGGCTCGGCCCGTTCTGAGGCTGGCTCCGCATGTGTGCGCATGTCATCGAGTGGTACAGTCATATCTGCAAAAACACACACAGAGGCCTTTTGTCATCCCCTGCAGATGTGGCGCAGCCAAAACATTAACGATTTGTTTGTGCAAGCATTTGCAATACAGTATTCAGTGACGGTGCTCTGTCCGGATGACTGCGCCACTCGTCAGGATGGGTTTTCTGTGCCTGGATTTAAACCATAGCTGGAGATCAGGAGAAGGAGGTTGTTCACAGTTGGAGGACATTCTATTAATTGTGTTCCCCTTAAACTAAATATTTGCAAAACACTTTAAGTGGGGAACAAAATCTGTTTTGAATTTGGTCTTATTTTGACAAGTCATCTATATCTTTTAACTAGTGAGAAAACTAGTCATAGTGAGTCTGGTTTGCCGTCTAAATAAGATTTGGGCTTTAAAACTGTCATTAATTTCTTAGATTCATCTGTTAATGCATCCCTCCCTCCTCCCTCTTTTTGTTGACCACGCTGTTTTTGTTCACACTGTTGTTTGTCTTAGGACGGAGCAGGAAAGAAAAAGTGCAGGTGATCTGTAAGCTTCCCAAACATGCTCTGTTTCCCGAAGTCAAACAGTCCTTCCGTCTCCTGCCTTGTCCTTCCTCTTGATCCGGATCACGCTTGCTTGTGCTGTGTTTTCAGCTCTGAGTAGTAATTAAGACACAGCCATTTTTGAGTGCCTTCTCAAAGACATCCTTGGCACATCCATGTGGGTGGTCCGCAGGCCTGCACCCAGTGGTGAGAAGGGATTAAAACAAAAGGCAAACAAAGCCCCACTGCAGGGGAAGTGGGCAACAAATATGTTGTCACTGTCAGCAGGGGTTTTAGCACTCACTCCATATCTTTTATTTTTGCTCATCAACAAAGCAAAGTGGGCAAAGTTTCTGGCTGAATAAATTACCTCTTCTTCTCAAGATTTTTCACTCTGAATTAATACAAACATAGGTTGCAAGAATGTTGCACTTGAGAAGGAAAAAAAAGCATCATCTTTTTTTCTCGCCTGAAAAAATAAAAAAAATATACGTTTTCTTGCAATTTATCCTTCCTCATTCCCTGCAGGTCCTCTACAGAGAGGAAACCTTTCTTGAAATTGTGTTAGTGCACATAGTTTGAACCAAAACGTGTAAGAGAAGTGACGGCGTGTTGCTCACTCTTACTCAAACACGAGTGAGCTGTGCTGCCAAGGTCAGCACGCATGTTCTAAATGTACAAAGAGCTTGACATCTAGCGGCAGGGTCTGCCCGGCCAGGGACTACACAAAGGTTAAGTCAGCAGGCTTTGTAAAAGCACTCCTAAGCTGACAACCCCAGCAGCCCCCCACCTCACCACATCCTCTCCCCACAACAACACCCATCACTGCCCCTCATGCCACTATGGGGAGGAAGCATCCAAAAGGCCCTGGGGAAGGCAGACAGAGTTCCTGGTACAAAATTTGTATTTTTCTATGTTTTTTGACTGATGCAAGACATTAAAATGTCCTCTTTGAGCTGCAGAGGAAATAAATTCATCTAAAACACATTAAATAAACACAAAGATTTTAAGAGAAAAATCAATAATTGAATTTTTTGCTTAGTTAATTTTATTTGTAACATATAAAATGTGCTCCATAGATACCTACCAGGAGCAAAAGACAACACCTAATATTTCACCATCAAAATCCTAATACTAATTAGTGCTTTGAGACAGAATTTGTAAAAATGAGAACTTTTGGGTTTCTTTAACAGATAAGTCAACATATTGTCGAAGGCCAGCAATCAATCCAATTCACCACAGCAGTGGGGAGCAGAGAATCCGATCATGCCGCGACGATACGCTGACTGTATTACATTAGGCGCTTGTTGTGTGAGGTGGCTTTGGATGCGACGTGGTGTTATTAGGTTTGTTTAAGTGACTATAGGCTTGCTGTGCCAAGCCAAAAGACTCTGGATTGTTTTGCTGCTATGTCTGCCTGCCTGAATACAAGTCAGCCAATGTGGTGCAACAATGAGAAGAGGACATTCCATGGCCACTTCCAGGCTCAGGCACAACGGTATTATCAGGATACAGTAGAGAAAAAAAAAACTAATACAAATAAAAACTAGCATAGAAACCAAACCATAGCTTCAGTTGAGAAGTGTCCAATTAAGTCTACATTTGTATCACCTCCTCCAGTTAATTCTGCTTCTGTTACTTTTTTGGATTTCGAACAGAAACAGGAAGTCTTTTTTTCCCTCATAGCTGAATCCAACAGGAGAGAAACCTGATGGATGTTCTGTATCTATTCCCAAAAATCTTAGAGGGGAGGGGCAGAGGTATCTAAGCCCCCAAACAGTGAAGGTGTTTGTGTCTTTTGAAAGTGAGCAGCCTATAAATTACCACCCCCTCCAAAAAAAAAAATAAAAAAAAAACATGCCAGAAAAGAAAAAAAAAACAGAGTAAATTGGACAAAAGGGCCAAGAATCATTAATGTGACCCCCCCACACACACAAACACACACAGACACCCCGACACGGAGACACACAAATATACTTCCTTACACAGCAACATTTCAACATGCATAGACAGCCGTTCCCCTGAGATTACAACCTAAAGAAGCATAGAGAGATGTGTGTGTTGTCTGTGGCCGTTAATATTTATATTTTGTTTGGAGCTACAATTTAAAGCTTTAATAATTAAGCATTTTAATAGTATTTTTTATGTACATTGTTAAGGCCTAAACCAAATAAATTTGAAAATAATACATATATTTTTCTTTTTAACTGCAGTAAAAAAGAAGAATTACAATAATTTGATAGATTTTTCCAGTAATTGTTTCTGCACATCAGACAGCTATTCTTACTAATTGTTTATTATGCTTATGTTATATATTATTACAAGTATGTTGTTTTTCTTTTTCAAGATTCCTTCTATGCTTCAGTTGCCCCCAGACTTAACTTTAACTCTAATATAATGATGCTTTTTGGTGGGCAGGGTGACAGATAAGTAATCCCTTTTCACCATATGGCGAGGACAAGCTCTGTCAAGCGATCTTGTTGAGATTGCAAGCAAAAAAAGGAACAAATCAAGTGTGGTAAATTTATGTGAGGGGTGGGGGGTAAACAAAAAACATTTCCATGACAAAAAAACAAGGCTTCGACCCGCAACAGACTCCCGCATTTTGGCCCCTTCTTGCAGAGCGCTTAAGACAAAAGAGACAATTGCACGACAAAAAGAAACGTGAACAAACTTAAAAGAAAAAATATTAATTTATCGAGGCCTTACAATCATGTATTTTTAGGGAAAAGATACAATTTCAAACTTCCCGCTGTATATCCACGAAGAACCATAGATTAAACAACAAAACCAAGTGGAAAATATCTTTAACTTAAGAGCTCCGACGCTTATTTTTGCCAAAAATTGAAAAGTATTTAATCATTTTTTTAAAGGCCTTTTCAAAAGAAGGCCTCTTGTAAATAAAATGAAAGCTGTAACTGTGAACCGCTCTTCGTTTAGGCTATCCATGCATTTATTCCATTAATCCTAAAGGTCATCTGTCAGCCAACAGCCGAACATGAGAAATCTGTGCGACAGTAAAAAAAAAAAAAAAAAAAGAAAACTTTCCTGATTGAGAAAGGATGAACTTTTAAGTTTAAGTGTTTAATAATATATATATATATATATACATATATATATATATATATAATTTAAAACATGTTAATCGTCCATAATAAGATAAATTAATAAAAAGTATTTTATTCAAGTGGAAAAGTTTAAGAAAGTGCATTAACAAGGATGTGAGAGTGAAGATCATCTGATCAGATCCACTCACCGTGCTCGGAGATCACCCCGGTCAGTGCGGGATCCTCGTCCGATTTGAGGTGCTGCGGCTTGGCTTGCTTGCGTCGGGACATGCTGCTGCGGCTGCAGGCTTGAGTGCTCGCTGTGCTGCTTGCGCTGACTTGACGCTGATGTGTCCGCGCTGTGCAGATGCATCAGCGAAGAGCGCTGAAAATAAAATGATATTAAAAAAGTTCACAGGCAGTCTGCGGGGCTTGGAAAGTGTGTGAGAGGGGTTTGAAATCTGGGAAAATTAGCCAGTGTTGCCGCTCCTGTCGCCTCTGTCGCTGTGCGTCGGATTGCGCATGTCGGGATAATAATTATGATAGTGAATAATGCCTCGCGATTAATGGCACCGTGTGAAGGTGGGGAGGATTGGCTGAGGTCCAGCGGACGCGCATTGGATATGGTAATGAGGGACGGACTGAACAATTAAGAGGGTTTTTTTCTTCTTCTTCTTCTTTTCCTGCTCCCCAACAAAACAACACAACAAAATCTCTCCCGTTCTGCCCCGTTCACAGCGAGCTTCCCAAAGAGGAGCACAGGGCTCAAACTAAGCACACTGCCTCTCCGGTGATTCTGGTGCACATCGCGCAGCCTTGATGGAACTGAAAACTTCTAAAAGTCTCTTCTGGAACGGTCTGTCTTCCGATCTTGGCAAACTTCTCGCACTCTCTCTATCTTTTACTCATACCGAGTCTGAACACGCAACTCCTCTTACCCCCTCAAAGGGTAGCGATTTGACGTGTGGTCTCTCTAAAGTTTTCTGTTGAAGCGCATCTTTGCGCTAATGGGAGATGTTTAAGTTTGGAAGTTGCTGCTGTACCATCACCGGTTTTTCTTCTGTTACAGCGCAGATCGGCTCTCCAAAAACTTTGACGCACGTCTTCTGAATTATCGGCACGTTTTTGGCTCAGCAACAACACTGATGGGGGCCTAAATTTAATTGTCCGCAGGAGATAAGTCTCTTCAGTCGTCTGCTGGCTGTGAAGTCTCCTCTGCTCCTCCTGCAGCCGTGTTTCAGCTCCCGGTTGCGCCCTCGCCGTCAGTGCGCTTTGGGAAAGTGGCCATAAACGTACCGGAGCTTGTCTCCGAGAAGAAAAAAAAAAAACTTTGGTCGCCGCGTCTTTTCCCCTCGGAAAGCGAAGCCAACTTTGAAGTTATCTTCTGTTTGCCCAGTCTCAGCGTCGCTCCCTCTCGTTGCTGAGCATGGCTCTGTGTGTGTGGAGGGGACTGCGCGCTCTCTGTGTGTGCAAGTGTGTGAGTCAACCCCCAAGCAAGGGTTCAGCCCATTGCTCTTAGCCACCACTAGGATGTACCACCACGTTGCTGTTCAGTGGCTCGTCCCCAGTCCTCCAGTGTGAACCACCCAGTGTCGACCTCCCATAATATCATACAGCGGGATAAATGAATAGATAGAGCGTCACACTAACCTGGATTTTCGTGGAAAGTTCGACACTTTCACGCTTGTTTTATGAACCCTGTAGGAAAGTCGCGGGGATGCATATGACGTTGTTGTAGGGTTAAAATAGGAAATAAAAAATAGATATCGTAATACATAATACATGTTTTTATATATAGCCTATATATATATATATACACACAACTATTTCATGAATGGCTCTGGGAGGCCTTCGATTCGTTTTTTTATCTGCGGAAAGTTATACATTAAAAGATATTATTAAGATATTTTAGTAGCAGCATAATATCTGTTTCATTATTTATTTATCGTATGCTACTTAAAAAAATCAGATGGTCCGAAGGATTAAGAAAGACGGAGAACAAAAATAGGGTATTTGGCATAAGCATTGCTGTACTTTTACGGCTTTCAGTTAGTTTTTCAAACATAATTTACGGATATTTTACATTTTAATTTTTATTATTTCAAAGCAAAAAAAATGAAAATAGGCAAATGATGTCTTTTGCACAAGAAAAACATAATTACTGGCATAAAATGGTTTCTTCTGATCATGTAACAGACATCCCTAAAAACTGAGGAGCTCCTCAAAAGACCTCAAACAATCGACATCAATAGAGGGTTCTTTTGTAGCTATTTGAAACCAGCCTGCAAAATTTACCCCAATAAAATACTGAAAGTAAACCTAAGGAAACTTTACACAGAGACCAAATCTATGTCCTCTTTGAAAATGTGGAATGAAGATAAAAAAAGTCTACTAATTGTGGTTGAGAAGTTGTTTGATTGAATATAACCTGGCTTACCAAAGCATGTAAGATTTTTCTCATAGATAATATCAGGTATATTTCAGGGTTCTGTTTTGTCTCAATTTTACACTAAAAAACTTAGAATTTGACAATAAATTTCAAAAATAGAAAATAACAAACTGTCCATAAATCTGGTCTATTTTGGAGCTATTTCAAGTCATTCCCTCACACTTAAAACAAACAATAACCTAAAATAGCCGATAAAATGAACACTGAAAAGAATAAGGGAAGCTACATTCTTATTCTTAATACAAATAGGTCTCCAGATAATTTTTGTGTCTTTTATCCCAAAAATCTAGAAATTCCGCAATTAAGCTTAAACATAGACGTCCTGTAGCCCATAGGTGAATTTTAGGGGTTGTAGTGCTTCCTTTAACTTGGCACAGAGAAATGCAGTAAAAAAATGACTTTTTTAGCTGTATTTCTTGTACAAAATTAGCCATAAAATACATTTCTTATCAATTTCTTCCCTTTTTTCATAGAATGAAGTATCCTTCATTGTGCCGCATTGGGGAAAATTTGTGTGACCAGTAGCAAAGTGAAAAGGTAGAAAAGTAGAAAATAAAATAAACATAGAAATTTTGACAAATTTTTAGAAAATGTTGGGATTGTTCAACATTCTGTACAAATTGGGACCGGACATATACATTACTGAATAGATCATTCCTTGTGACTAAAAACTGTGAAAGTCATTTTGCAAAGTTTAATGGTCGGTTAGCCACGTTAAAAAAAAAAAACAAAAAAAAATTTTGACCACATTTAGATAATAATGCATATTCCAACTAAAGGCAAATTCCTCCTTTTAGGATGTTTAAAAAACAAATTGTACTTGGGTTAGATGAGTGTTATCCAACAGCTTCACCTTTTTTAGCTTCCTTTCTCCCCTCCTTTCCTCTCTCATGCTTGACGGATATTCCCCTGTGTGCAGCTCATATGAGACAAATCTGTTGACAGCAATGTCAGCCTGCAGACCAAACTTTACTCCTACTTTTTCCCCCATCGTCCCCTCAGAAAGTATATGTCCATGAGGGTGTTATTATCTGGTATTAATAGATGCAGCCCCGGGAAGACAAAATCAGCTATTGATAATTGCAAGGAGTCCACGGCAGCTATACTGTATCGATCGGCATGTCCTCCACTCCCTCTGGTACTGGGAGATAAGGAGACACACTCTTTAGAGCAATATAATTTCTTTTGACCTATCTGCTTGCTACAGACTTATGATGAATAGCCACAGTGGCCGGACTCCTTTATCACCAAAGTTCCCCCCCTTGATATAATATTGATTCTTTATAACTAGCTCACCACACAAAAATCAAACTGTCCACTTGGCCATCATCATCATCAATATCATCACAAAGGCAGCAGAATGAAGATCCCCATACCTCTGAGAGGGAGAGCCCTTACAATCTTCTCCGTATAGGCTTAATCTTTATTTAGCTGATGATGAAAGGGAAGGGGAAGCGAAGGTGCCATTTAAGTCCAGGTGCCATTTTAATCTGCGGTAGACTACAGAAACATAGGATGAGGAGGGGCTGGGGAAGGGATATCCAAAAACTCTAGGGAAAATTATTAGGGCAAGGTAGTGAATTTTCATGCACTATAAGAATGACTGTGTAAGCAAATTAACTTTAGACAATTAAATTCCAGGAGTGTAATTTTCTAACATTTACTTCTGTATTTTAGGAAAATAAAAACTTAAAAAAACTTAAAAAGTAATAAGAAAATACAAAAAAATGTTTGGTTAATTCCACTGTCATTGTTATCTGACGATTGAAGTGCAGAGAATGGTAATGCCCTATTTTTGGTATGAATTGTGTGTCATAGATTAATATATCAACTTGATTAAAAGAAAAGATATATATTGTTTTGAAAGTTCATGTTTGGAGCAATATTTTGAGTTTACCTGCAGCTGACTTGTGACAGCGTTATACAGTGTTAAATTCACAAGTAAGGGTTTGTAATCTCAAAGCATCAATTGCCAGCACACAGCACATTTTAATTAGGCATAATCATGTGAGATATATCTGTTCAAAGGTAGCTTTATACTAAAGTTGTAAATATAAGGGGAAATTAAATCTCATTAAAAGTCCACACTTGGATCCAATTGAAATCTGTCCCACAGAGTTTCTTAAGGTCCTTTTTTGTAGCATAACTATATAACTTATTAATAAACACACCAGATATAAATGAATAAGCATCAAGCTATTTTCTTTTTCCTCCCCTGAAACTTTTATTTTGAAGTTTAAGAGGAAGCAGTCCTTCAATCACCTTGTTGTGTTGACAATGGGGCTGGCAGGTAACACTAGCTAACAACACACTGAAAAGGCCCCAGTACTTTGAAATGTTTATCTGGTAGAATTTTTGGAACAAGGTAAAGGTGGAACAAAACAAAAAACAAAAAACAAAAACAGAATGAAACAAACAAGATAAGCACTATGCAAATAAAAAAAATGGCTACATGTGACTATTATGCTGAAGTGACTAAAACTTTGCAACTACGTCATTGCCCCCTGTATCAGTGGTCAACTGAAGGGCTGTCTCACACTTTTTAATAGATCTAGTTTGCTTTGAGAATCTTAATCTCAAAATCTAAAGTACTTATCGTGATTGAACCTGAACACCATAATGCTTCACTGAAGGGACATACTTTTAGAACAAGGTTTGAGCATTTTAAAACTTGTTTCTGTTTATCAAAATGCAAATAGACTTTTTAAATGTCTTTGGCAAAAGGGCTACCTTACAATCAGACTCATCCATGCTAGAACCAGTCGAAGCTGAACTAGACTTTAAAAGAGACTGTTGAACTTCTATTCTACTGATGAAAGTAAACAAAAACAACAACAACAAGATTTTCCCACTTCCCCAAATTATCTGAAGTATTTAATCTTATTTGAATGGACTCTATTGTGAGCTGGAAGTATTTTTCTGCTCCTGTTCTGTTATTATTTCAGCAACTTTTTCTGAATCAGTTATTTCTTTTGAACCTAGGATGAGAAAAGGACATTCAAAAAAACATCAATGAACTTTTAGATATAATTTTAGTACGTCAGAAAGGTTTATTGACATCTGTCTTTTACATGTTTTGATTTCATTCAGTAATTCCCTTTAATTTGCAGAATGTTCTCTAATATTACTTAGATCTACCCAAATAACATTGTTATATAGCCTATTAACTAGGTTCGAGCAGTTTCGTAACGGTACAGTCTGGTATGGCAGGAATGCCTAGTGTCACTAATGATGAATTAACATTAGGTTTGCACATTTTAAGCACTAACGGGAGAGGGAAAAGCAAAACTAAAACCTTGTTAATGATGCTGTTGGTACCGGATGCGGCTCACTCTGTGGCTGCCCCATCTAGGCCACTCATTCTTCAACGAGAGAGAGTCACCAACGCTGCTGCTGCTGCTAGAGGAGCAGGAGGTGAGGGGGGGTGGGAGGCAAGGAGGGTGGGAAAGAAGAGGAACGCGTAATCTCCCAAACATCCGTTGTTAAACCACTTCACCCCCTCTGGATCTGTGCGGCAAGGTAAGAAAAAAGCCTGCGCGGCTTGGCCCTCTCTGCATCGTAAAGTGCTCTGGCAGGCGTGTGTGTAACAGCTCCTCTCTGCTCTCCGAGGCTGAGGCTGTGTCTTCCACTGCGGACACAGAGCGGAGGGAGGCCGGGTACGGGGCAAGACGCCAACTAGGTAAATGAATATTTACATTTCTTGCTTTTTTTTCTCAGCTGCTGTGAACTGTTGTGGGTGGAGTGGGGTGGTGGTGGTGGTGGGTGCTATATATATTTTTTTTACTTTTATTTAACACCAGGAGCAACCCATCATGGGACATGATATAACAGGCGCGCTCTCGGGAGTGGAGAAGCATTTGATATGACCGCTGTACTTGCGCAGCATAGAAAAAAAAAATTGAGTACTGCGTGAACGACCAATCAGAGCTCTTTGCGGCGCAGCAACCGACGCGATTACAGACACACACAAACGCGCGCCCGCACACACCAGGATACCGCGGGCTACCGAAGCAGCCTATGGCGCACACCCCGCAGCACCAGCTGCACCAATCAGATAGCTGGGAACATTTCACTTATTAATATTAACATTTTTCCAGACAAATCCTTTTTCCATATAGTCCAGTTACAGTCGCATATTGTGTGTGTCCCTTGCCAAGGCTTTATAGTCAAGCTTCTTTTTGTCAACTTTGAGTTCACTTTACTTCTCACTTCTTAAAATAACAATCTCTAGCTGTACTCTGTTGTTTATATTAGAACTTGGTAGCAGGTGTTATATCTTGGACTGTTTTTTTATTCATTTGTTATTTGTTTTCATGAACATTATTTGGTTAGTATGATTTTATTATAAAAGCATATGTTAATAGCTATGATGAATTTCAGTTCAATTGTTCTGTATCATCTGTGTTTTGAAAGAATATGCAGTCTAGATGTTCAGTCACCTCTGCTATTTTAAAACCCTTTCAGGACTTTTAGGGATTAAAGCTCAAATCTTTACAAATAAGATACAGATCCTGTACTTTACAATTACAGTACACAATTGGATTGATGAAACCCCCCATGTGTTCTGCTAAATCAGTCTTTTGTTGATTTGATATATGTGTTGGAATTTGTTTAGGCAAGTTGGATTTAAGTGAAATGTTCAAGTTTGCGAATAAAATTTTTGAGGAACGTTTTGGATTTTGCCTTAAAAGAATGGTACGGTATTTTTAAAAAGTGAATTGTGTTTCAAATGATAAACTTTAGCAGGAAACTGTTGTAATGTGTAAAGCGAGCTAAAAACTCAGTTGGGGCCATTGATAAACTGATCCATGTGTTCATAATGTGTAACAGGGTTGGGTTTTTTGTTTAACTCGGCACACTGGGTTAAGTTTACACCCAAAAGATTGACCAAAGATTCTAATCTTGATGGCAGAAGAGAGGTTATTAAAATACAAGAACACATTTTTTTTTAAATTAGCTAGGTTTAAAGGAAACACTATTTATGATAATTACAAATTTTAATTAAGAATGATTCAATGTAAGAAGAAAAGTAGGATTACGATCACATATTTCACATAAAACTTTTACTAACTAGTAATAGAGTTAAGAGGACATATATATTGTTAGTGTATAACACATTATAAATACAAACTGGTATGGTAAATAGCTAGCTCTAAGAGATTTATCTGTTATGGGTTAAATATATATAAACCATACTCTCTCCTCTGCAGCTTTAGTTCTGTTATTAAAGAAGCTTTTCCCTTTTTTAAATAATTTAAATAAAAGAGATTTTTAAAGAACCGTGTGATTTTTTAAATGAGTAATGCAGATGGGGATCTGTTTTATTTTTAATTTGCAACTGATTTTGCATTGCTGTCAAAAGTTTATATATAGTTGGGTTGATTTATCGATATTATTTTCCAGTAGAGTTACAAAAGTGAGCACAAAAAAGATTATCTCTTAACTAGAATGATTAAATGAGTATTATTTAGACTAAACTTTAAGAATTTAGATCATTCTTGTCTTATGATAAAAATCTATTCACATACAGTACTGTCTATACTTTGGTCAAAATACAACTGTGGAACATAGTGAATAAAAGTGTAAAGGTAGTTATAGCTAACCTCATTAGTTTTAGTTTAACTTAATTAAACAAAAGTAACTCAATTTTTCATTATTTTAATGCATAATTTTACCTATTTATCATTGCTCAAATGTTGTTCTGTTAAAATGATGGGGCACTGTAGCAATTTCTTTCTTTCTTTCTTCCAACAACATGGGTGGCATTCTTTGACTCAACATTGACTAACATTTTTGATTAAAAATGTAATGCGTGTATAAAAGCTAATTGAAGAACACTGTGTGTACCATTTTCCTTTAGACGCTTTGTAGCTTTGCACTTTGCACTTTGCACTTTGCCACACATATCTTAGTTAAATATGTACGACACACAGAATCTGATACATAATTGTGGACATCATGAATTAGTAATGACTATTGTAGCTGGGACTCTACTAAATGGCTAGGAGTCTGCACAGAAAGTGGAATGTTTTACTCTCCCCTGGATCACAGACTCAGCATCCAGTGGGGGCCTTTGGGATCTCTCTGAGAGCTTAACCAGAAATTATTTTATTTACCATATCAGGGCCTGCTTATCTCACTTCAGCCGCTGCGCCCTGAGATAAAAAGTGACAGGCAGGCTGTACCTGAGATGAGTCAAACTTGATCCGAATGGCCCAATCTGGTATAAGTGAAATGAATTGAATCAAGCCATTTCTGCCTCTACTATAATTAAATTAGTTACCGGGGTGTAATTGGACATCGAGTTGGCACTTTAGATGAGATGACAAAACGTTCATTCAAGCCACTAGAGGACTATGTGTCAAATTTAGGAAGAGTTACAGAGCAATAAACGATGGCTGACAGCGAGATAAGGCTGCTTTTTCAGTAGATGTGTCTGCAAATAGGACAACTGTGAAAATAACCAAATTCATGCATAAAATGCCGTGGTTTTAAGAGCAGAAGATAGCCTTATGGAAACATCCAGCTGAAGGAATGATCATTTTAAATGTAAAGATGACAATATCCATGCAACTGCAATGTTTCTTAAGTAAAAGTTCAATTAGACAAGACCATTTTAGTTGAAACCTCTTGTACATTCATTGTGTGGACATTATTTTTTGACATTTAAGCTGCAAACCCTGCATCAAACTTCCATCCTATGAACCAGACCAAACGTTCAGTGAAAGAAATTTTTTTGGCACAAAAACTTTGGTCATTTCAGGCACTAATGGCATTTCCAAGAAAAACGAGCAGAAAAAGACTAAAGCCAGACTGATGACACTTAATCTCATTGGAATTCCTTGTCAGGTTTGACCTTGGGAAGATATTAACCACTTGAGAAGTGCCCCTTGGTGTGTGTGTTGTGTTTCACTGTGTGAATGTATTTTGAAATGTTAAACCAAACTATTTGAATAGAATTATATATATATATA
>JAUZNJ010062131.1:11411-27541 GCA_034780135.1 Jordanella pulchra
CAGACAACCGTAAATACATTAAAGAGAGTTAGGGGCCGGATGTTAATGTGTTTCATACTTTTCACATTTCTGTTTGTAAATTGACTAATACAATGATAAAACTATAAACTAATAAATATCCATTTAAATTTGGGAGTTTAATGTGAAAAAGGTGTGATAAAGTTAAAGGGGCATGAAAACTGTTTCAAAGCGTTTTTTTTAAAAGATTAAATAAAATGAAAACACAGCTTTATGTAAAGTCACCACTGAAATATCATTTATTGCTCAGCGACAGGGACATTAACGACATTCATAGTAGCTTCACATGAAGAAGCTGCTCTAAGTCTTATTTTTTTCAAACTGCAATTCAGCATTTTAAACTGAAATTGGACCCTTGCTGGTTTTCATGCATTAAAATATTTTCTCTATAAATATCAAATGAATGAAAAATATATCTATAGATAGCTCTCTATTTTGATGTGCAAATTAGCCATGTGCTAGACTAAATTGTAAAACAGCAGCTCCCCAGACTGTTTGTCCAATTAGAACTTTGATTAGAAATAGATCAGATGTTTGAGACTGGATCAAAAGCAAAACGTATTGAGTTAAAGACAATGTTTAAAAATCTGAAACTATTGTAGCAAAAAAAAAACAGAATACCATATTTTTCCTGTTTTTGATCAATCTATGCTTCTTTTTAAAACAATTGTAAAACATAAGATATAGCTCTGCAGTTTTTTGGATTATTAATTCAGTACATTGCTCCGAGATATGAGGGACAAAAGTGGCTTCCTGCCCTTTATGCAATGACCACAAGTGCTTCAAAAAAGGTCGAAAGGCCTCAACAAAAGTTGACATTTTCGAAATAACATGCAGGAATGGAAATTGTGCCCTTGAAAGCAAGGTACTGTGGGAAATCAAGGGTGGACTACCTCATCAAAGCACGCTGAATTTTAATTATCTGAAATGCTCTGCTGATTCTGCAAGCTGTAAACATAAAATGTCCTCAGCCTGATTGTGAGGGGGGAAATGATGTGAGACTGGAAAATTGCTCCTCTCACTTATGAACATAGTTGAGGGAGTCATAGTGAACAGAGTCAGTTGGATGGCAGGCAGATTTTCAGAGTTCCAAGGCACTTTAATATTTCCGCATGACTACAGTCTGCAAAGTTAAATCATTTATCACAAGCAAACTCCAGATCCACCTAAAGCTTCTTGTTTGTAAAATCAACTAGGGGAAGAAATTCTTTACACAGTAAAGTTTAAACACATTACAGTTGTCGCAACGCAATTAATTTTGTTCCCTAAAGTAAGTATCTATGAACCCCCCCAAAACCAGAGCAGCTGTTTCTGTTTAGAAAATGTCTAAAACAAGAGAAACATTTCACATAAAAAAAAATGATGAGGGAACCAGGAGCCACCAAGGCTCAATATTCCCCTGCATGAGCTAGCAACACTGTTTACAAAGAAGCAGATTTCATGGACTCGGAGGGCACCATGAGTGGCAGCGTTATACATTGGGGCTTAACTGATGCTAGTGCACAGCACAAAGTTGATGAAATAATAGAGGCTTAACTATACATTTGTTAAATCGTCTGATATCAACTGCTGATTTTCTATCGTACAGTAACTGGATATCCCAACAGGACAATATAACAGAAAGGAAATTTGTTGGGACAGGAACAATGTCAAGTAAGCAAGTATTGCTTAGAAACCTGGTCATATATACAGCCAGAACTATGGTGGATTCATCCCTTATAAGAAACCAGTGAAAAGCTTCATTAAAAGTCCAAAACCAAAATGGCAATGATAAACGTTTATAGGCTTTTAACCAGCACTGCAATCCAAGTCACAAGCAAAAAATATTTTTCAATTTTAACCTTTGGAACTGAGTTGTGGGGAAGATGCCATAACTTGGTTCCAACAGCTAAAGTTTTTTTTTTTTTTTTTTTTTTTTTTTTTTTGCAGGGGTGCTTAGACCATTTTGCCAGAGGGGTTTTGGTCTTTTCTCCGTGTGAGTCTCTCTGGGTTGAAACGGAGAGGTAGCAAACATGTAAAAACATACACTATTATTAAAGTTATTTGTATATTTTATATTAGTAAAAGTTAATAGAGTTAACAAAAGTCCAACTGGGAGCAACTGAAGCTGATTAATGCACACTGTTCTACGAAGGCCTCAGAGGTTTGTTACAGAACATTATCTAATAAACAGCATCAGAAAGACCAAGGCACGCAGCAAACAGGTCAGATAAAAAGTTGTCTACGTGTTTCAAGCAGGATTAAGTTAGAATACAATATCCCAAGCTTTGTACACAACATGTAACACTGTTACTCCACCAGCAGTCCCACCAAGATAGGTTTGAATATAGATACCGTATTTGCATATGCTCACATGAACCATGCAAAATGATAAAGCTTTGGAATTAGCAGAGGTATTTTCTGACTGATCACCTGTGCTTACAGAGATTATATAGCCAGTCCCAATTCAGACATTTATCACGGAACAGGGATTGTACAACGCAGCAGCCCAAATCCATCATGGTGTCCTCACAGCTGGGCCCTGCGGGCAACGAACCACTGACTTTCTCCTCAAGTAGCTTTGTATCACAAAAGCCTATAGACTATCCATCCATTACAAGTGTAAGTGATGGTAGCATGGGCTGCTGTGTTGGTATGGGCATTGATAGGGTGAAGGTGATGGAATATCTGTAGGATGGCTAAACTAGGTTAGTATTGGTGGGAAGAGAAAAAAGTCCAGTTATTTTTCTTCTCTCAATCTGACTCTGGATGTACTTGTAAAATGCAGTTGATACAGTGTGACATTGGAGGCACCCAACAACCCCCCCCCCCGCCAGTCTCTGAGTCTTTTTCTCAAGAGGCAGATGTGATAAGAAAGTGCAGAGACAGTTAGTGTAAGTGAATTTGACTCTAAAAACCACATGGTGCTGCTGAGTGGAGCTTTCGTTTATATGTGACAGAGAGAAAAAGAGCTGAATGCAGAATAGCAAGCAATGACCATCTGTTACAAGAGGCTATATTATGGTGTGGGATGCTGCACAGTTAATTGCATTCACCCTTAGCTGATAACCTGGAAGAACTTGGGCCATCAATTGGCATTGTGTTCCTACTGCTGACCAGTCTTTAGCAGAGTAAACACAGTTAAAACATAGAAGTTAACATTATCAGAGCATCACTTTAGAATAGAATTCCAGAGGGTATTAAATATTGGTCCTTAAAAATAAAATAGGTACATTATCATTTGTATTACCAAATAAAAAATCTTGAAATCATAAAATGGATTTTCACATTGTTTTTGAAGACAGACAAATCATTTTAGAACAGCACTGTGACACAGACTGTCTCAGCAGTAAGATACACTGTATTAAATACTATCATCAAATCAAAATTGGTTTTGTGGCTGTAAAGGTGTCTAGGTCATCCTTTATGCCCATTTTATACAAAAGTAGTCAATATCTGTCTGAATTCAGTTTTTTGCTTTTCTAAGAGGACACAAAGTCAATTCGTAAACACTCTCTGATATTTTTTTTCTTATTCAAGTTACATTTTTTGTTTATGATCACCACAAACCTGTAAAACTATATCAGTGATTCCTTAAAAGGACCTTGTCAAGGACTGTGCTTAAAACACACAAAAAACATATGTTTTGTTGAAATAATGTAATATATGACAAGTGTAGAATTTGATAATATTGGTCCTTTCAGAACCTACGCCAAATTTAGCATCAGGTGCGATCAGCAGACATTTACACTTGTATGCTGCTGCCATCTGCAGCACTACTTATTCATGCAAACAACAAATTGGCAGCTTACAGAGCTTTAGCTTTTGCTTCAATGAACGCCAATAATCATACTGCTATCCAAACTCTACTTGTGTCCTACACTTATTTGCATTAAATATTTTGATTTTTCCTCTTTCCTTCCACACCATCGCTGGGGAAATTCCTGCATGCACAATATCATCTGTTCATCATCTGTCTTCTCAGTTGTAAATTCAGAAAATGCTAACATTTACAAACAAATGGACAGAAAACAAAGGGTTAAACACAGGAATGATCTATAATAAGCTAATGAGGCACCATAAATAATTAAAAATGCAAGTAGAATGACCAAGTGCCATGGAGGTCAAATGAGATAATCAGTAATTTAGTTAAGTAGGTACATTTAAAGAAGATGAGTAATTATTTTTTAAATGTATCTTATGTAAGTAACTTTTTTACACCAGTAAAAAGGTTACAAGATAAGAAACCCAATTCTATTAAACTACTACTAGTCTGTTTTTTTTTATTAGAATCTGTCTTTAAAGTATTTTCTTTGAAAAAGTAATGGACCTCTGAGTTATTGAGCTTGTTTACTTTAGGTTTGGTATCTATATGATCATATTTTTAATTCTATTTTAAACTTAGCAGGAAGCCATGGGTTGCTATATTAACATTTGTGTATGTGGACAAAATAAAAGGAAATAAACAGGAATTTGGTGTTTAATAAAGTCTGGTAGGAAAATGCAGACAAAAACCCCTCCATATTACCGAATACCTACATTTTTACTCAGAACATCCTCAATCCTCCTTATCCTCAGGGGCAGGACAGCAATCACGTGATGCCCGCATCTTGTAAGATGAGGCTCCTTGGAGAGCGAACAAGTGGCGCCACATGTAAACACAAAGACTTAAATCCTCAGCAGCCCTCCAGTGGAGCCAAGGCTGTTCTGAGCTATTCATCGCATTCTGCAGCTTTTTTTCTGCTGTTTTATATGAGAGCTTGTGTGGCGCTTCCTTTTTACTGACGTTCCAGAAAAAAGGAGCAGACTGGCTGTCTGCACAAGTGTTCGTCATTTCAATGCAGAGCTAATGGTTGAGTGGAGGAGGTCAAACACAGCAGAAGTCAACTAAGGCACAGCCCTACTGGAAAAGATGTGTGCGTGTGTGTGTGTGGGGGGTACTATTAATGCATTTTTTTCTTTTTATCTTTTTTTTTTTCTCATCCTTGCTTCAGTCTCCAGACAGCAGGCCTGTACAAAGTGCCCATTATGTGAGGGGATGTGTGCCACCTCCATCCCAGTTGAAGCCAGCGGAGGGGCAGTTATCAATAATTCACCGGTGAGATGAACACAAGTGCCGTTCCTTTCATCGCCACCTCACACAGCTTTAATGGACTCGGCTGTAATTCCCCTAAAGAGGCGATTATTTCATAAGTGTGGCGAGATGTCCAAGCGCGCTTGGGTAATCCCGAAGAACAGCTGTGTGTTTTGGGTGAGATCAAGCCTTGTGGACAGCGGGCTGAGCTGTGTTGATCCTCCCTGCTCTGTGACAAGATGAAAGACACAAACAACATCAGTCACACAGCAGCCATCATGGGCTGCTGGTGAAGTGGAAATCGCAGGGGAGAGACAGGTCCTAAGGAAGGGCCTGTGTTTGTAATTTTCCTGCGTTCTCTTTTTCTGAGCATATTACAAACACAGATGCCACCTTTTTGTACGCCTTCCTGCGATCAAAAAGACACTTGAAAGCTTTTCATTTGATGTATAAGTCAGACATATTTGGGTGTTTGATCTGTTTTCTAATTTCTACGTTAGCAGAAGAAACTGTCACACTTTAAATAATGCTTCCCAGAGGAAAGACAAGGAAATTTCACATTGATTCCTGCTGCTTTAAACAAGGGATTTTCACTGTTAGAGAACGTTTGCTACCTTACAAGCACAGTGCTGTGAAAATATCCTTTGCAGATTCCTTCTGTTTTAGCTTTTTTTGTCACATATTTTATAAAAACAAAATAGTAAATCCTTCAAGGAGTGGCCACCCCAACAAAATGAATCCAATAATATTTCTGTGATTAACAGAAGACTATCTGAAGCACATCATTATATGCATTTAAGGTAAGTATAGATGATTTTGCAGTAGAAAATCTGCTGGACAAAAAGGCATCCATAGGAGAGTTTCAAGGCTGATAAAAAAACACAAACCCAAGGCTATTATATTTGCTAACTATAAAATGTGCATAATCCTAATATATATAGTATATATTATTTTAACTAATAACACAAAAAATAAACTTTTAGTTTTAGTTTACTTTCATTTTTTCATTTAGTTTGCCGTAGTATAACAACAGACCAGCTCTACACCCTCAACAAGCTCATGGAAGGTACATGGGAGCTCGACCAACCAGTGTTACTCTGGTAATATGGGGTACCAGGCCATTCGATAAAGGCTCTTAGGTTCAGTGTATGGCACGTTTTAGAGCTTGGTTTACATCGCTTAGTTTAGAGCTTGGTTTACAATTTACATAATGAGTTAGACTCATTTCCAATAAAAGTTGGATTCTGACAAGGTTTCCCTTCGTCACTGATTCTGTTTATAACATTAATAGACATAATTTCTCGGTGCAGCCAAGGTTTTGAGGGTATCCTCTTTTGGTAGCCTTAAAATTGCATTTTTTTTTTATTTTTTTTTTTTGCAAATTATGTGGTTCTTTTGGCTTCATTAGGCTTGATCTACAACTAACTGGAGTGGTTCCCAGTCAAGTGTGAGAATCAGTGCCTTCCTTCCTACCTACCATCATGGTCATGAGTTTTAGGTCGTGACCAAAAAGGTCAAACCCAGGACACGCTGGAGGGACTATGTTTCTTAGCTGGCCAAGGAAGGCCTTGGGATTTCCCTGGAGAAGCTGGTCTAAGTGGCTGGGGAGAGGCAAGTATCAGCTTTCCAACTTCGACTGGTACCACAAGACCCAACCCTGTATAAGCTTAAGAATATGACGGATGGACGGATGGATGGATGAACAGACGGAGTGATGGACAGATGGACGGACAGATGGATGGATGCGCATTATTGAGTGAAACATGGTGAGCTAGGTGTTACAGCGTGGGCTTTTTTTGATTCCCAAGACCCGTATTGAAGAAACTATGAACTCTGCTTGAATTCTCTATTTAAAGTGCCTTGAGGTGACATAAATAAACTGTATTGAATTACCCCTAAATGTAAAGAAAAATGTCCAGCTGTCAGTTTTTTGCTGTGAAACTTGGTCACGCTTGGGTTGTGCAGCAAAATCAGGACCCAAAAAACAGCATTGATACCTCAAAAAAACAACAAAAACAATTACTGTAAGATCTGGAATTGTTCAGATAAAAGTGTGGGCTTTGGCTTAATTTTTTTATTGTAGACATCATTGTTCATGTTGTTCATGACCATCCAATGTTGCTGGACAAAAATAATAAATCCAAGATAATTCAGGATTCAATAGGCACACACTTTATTTTTGGATAATATTTGGGTCTCTATTTGCCATAAATATTTGAAATCATCATAGGATCATCACTGCTAGTTGTTTATTCGGCTTATCTTTGTCTGGTTTTACGATTTGCTTGATGGTTAAAGTAATAATGGATGAAATCTGGAGGGGGAGTTACTCTTCTACAGCACTGTTAAACCCTAACTCTCCATTGCACTCATCAAAATTCAGCATGCAAATAAGATGAGCAATCAGAGACATGTCCTGATTTGAGGCTTTCATTCAGAACTATTGTTATATACTTAGTGATTCTAAGATGCTTTATTGTCACAGTGACAGCAGGACGGAGGCCTGTAAGCCTCTTGACCTAATTAATGAGGTAAATAAAACTGGTTTGTTGAAATTGGTGCTAAGATTCTATCAGTGAAATTACTGAGCCATGAGACCACAGGAAGAGAGATCGTTACCAGCTCCGCTGATTTCACCAAATAATTAATCCTAGCTGAGGCTGTTTTGTACACACTGATTATTGCTCGGAGGAAACATAGCTTACTTGACTCACTTCTCCAGCAGGAATTTACTTCCAAGCAGCAGCTATCCAAAACGAAAAAGTGTGTTTGAAATCATGACAGCAGGGAAAGTGTTTGATATTGTATTTTTCTGCTGTGTTAAGCTCCCAGATAAGGTGAGTCGGTTTTGCTGCTTTCAACCCACACTGGTCACTGTCAAGATAGCTGGGAGTAATTTTTCTAATCATAATTCTATAAAAAAAAAGATCTACAACAGACACCTACGTTGCAAAGCAGCTGTAATGTGGGGAGTAAACAGGGAAAAGATTTACGGTCACCTTATCCTCTGAGCAGGGATAAGGGGAGGGACTCGACTTCAGGTGGAAGCTTTGCTCTTGCTGGCTTTAAAGACCCTGAAGTTCAGAAGGGGAGGGGCATGAGAGATAAATTGAAAGGCCGTTCTTCAGAGGTTCCCCACAGTGTGCATTGCTGCAGAGAAACGGCCTTGTCAGCGACATAAATCAATTCCAGCTGCGGGGCCTGAAGTCAGGACACAAAAACCTGCAGAGCCAGATGCAGCTGAAGTGCTACATCTTAGATCTCTACTTGATATAGCAGGACAACTAAAATGAATCCACTATTTCTGCAGTAGTGACCATCAACAAAGTTAACAGTCAGAAGTGACAATACAAATCAAGTCTTCGTTACATTTCTATCCAAATAAAGTGGCTGACTCAACACCAGTAAATGTAGATCGTATTGCTATTATTGGAACTTTACTAACTCTAACATCTCTAAAAAGATCCAAATTGATCAATCATGAGAGGCAGCCCATGATAGGAGTATTGAAATAGGAGCAGAAGTTTGTGTTCTATATGAAGTAAGAAAAGGTTCTCTCCAAAGATATCAGACACTAGGGCTGTAAATGATGGTTATTTTGCTAATCGATTAATCGATAAAGAATCAATACAAACTGATGGTAAAAGGTTCCCTAAAGACCCTTTTATACAGAATTTAACCCAGGTGAAACTAAAACTGTCATTTGAGGAGATCGGAATATAACACACAGATGGACAAATGTTTTTTTTTTATGTAAATTAAAAATATTACCTTCTTTAACTGTTTTAGCACAATTACTGATCTGAACGGGTTGCTCTTTAAGCTAAAGGCATGTTTTAGAGTCTCTTTACTCCAAGTTATGATTAATCACTTACTGAATTAGTTTATGATTATTTCAGTAATGGAACAATCACAATTAATCGAATTGTTTCAGCTCTATTAGACACAATGATTAATTCACATTTTATTGAAAAAATGGAATGTTGAAAATTACTCATAACATTCTCAATAACCAGAGAGACAAATATTTGCTGGAATTTCAGCAATCAGTGCTAAGCTTTTTTTTTCATAAGACCTGGTCTGTTAGAAAGTCTCATTATCATCATGAATGATGATTTAACACCATCCACCGATTCCCCACCAGAGGTAAATGTTAGTTTCAATCAGAGGAAACATTTTAGAAACATTTAACAGTTATATTAAACCAAAATCTTCCAGATGTATTCAGATTTTCGACCTGATACAGAATGTATACACATAATGAAGCTTAGTTTAAAATCCTTGTCATTTTGTGCTTTCAACGTCTGACTGGTGTAAAAAAGGCTGGAATCAAAAAATGTTAGCAGAATTTTAGGGATCTTAGTTAACTGTAAGAGTTTATTATCTATGTGCACATTATGGTCCTGTGTATGGCAGCCTTACTATTGTCAGTGCCACAGGCACAGTGTTACTATTACCCTCCACAGGGCAGCTGTGACTGACGACAGTGTAGCTTGCTACCATCAGTGTAGGAATATGTGCATGAATGGGTGAAAAACTGAATGTAATGTAAAGCCTCGAAAGACTTGAAAGGTGCTTTATAAGTACAAGACATTAACCGCTTTTAATGGTGCTAAAGGGAAGTTTAAAGTGGTGTCATGTAGTGGAAGCTTTGCACAACAGGAGCTCAAAGATTAACTAAGAAACTTGAATAGTTGCATCCCTACCTATGTTCTTTAACAATTTCCCCACCGTTGCTAACCATTTAAGGCAGCATGAGAAATCCAAATTCTAATAGAGTAGATTAAATAATAGATTACAAATGAAAACCAGAAAAGTAGAGCACAAGCTGCTGATTTCTTAAGGCCTATTTACAGTTGAGTCTATCAAACCTTGAACTGTGAAAGCACTGCACCTTACAAATAATTGTCACTAGTCTGGTAAAAAATGCCTGCCTGACAGGCATCTTTTTGGAGGTGTCACTCACAGCCCCAAAACAAAACCACCAGTTCCTTTGTGCCCACTGTGGCAGAGAGCTTGTGCTTTAAAGCCAAGCAAATGATTAAGAATGACTGACAGAAAATAAGCACTTATGTACCAAATCTCAACAAAGGCACAGCAGCTGCAAGCAGGGACATGTACAGTTTCTTCCTATTAATAAGGGAGTAAGTTGCAGGCAGTGCAGCATATGACTTTTCCTTGTGGTTCATTGCTTGTAAAGTCTGTCTCCAGGGTACCTAACACTGAAACATCTTTGGAAGTATTGTTGCTGTTGAAAAACATGGCTATAGGGCGAGGCTATGACACAGTTATTAATGTCTCTTTTTTGAAATTCAACTCATAACTGTGGCTCTAGTGTATATGACCATCATATAAAGAGATGAATTAATGCTTTTTTGCCATAGCTTCAACTAGCAAAATGAAGTTGTCCTGCTATTTTTTCCTATTTCTACTTCTTCCTAAACACAGCAGGAATTCGACTGTTGAGCCCAACCATGGATGGAGTTACAACTTTCAGCATGCCTGCTATTCAATGTCCATAACCTTTCTCATGCAAGATGGCAACAATTTATAGAATGCTTTAATGAGTAAAAACAAGTGAATGATTGAGCATGTGACGCATCCAGCCCCCCACTCCGATTCCTTGGTTTCCTTTTTGGTTACTTTTTGGGGTGTAGGCCTACGCTATCCAAGACGTTAAGCTTTTATACTGGGGTTTGATTTTTCTTCCAGAAAAAAAAAAATATATATATATTTTAAAACTCAATAAATAGAATTTTTTTTAAAAAATCACAAAGCGATAATCCAGAAATCATTAAGAATTCATTTCAATTCTACTTTATTAATCTCTGGAGATTCGGTTTTGGTACAGCCTGTCCAAGAAGACAAAAACACAAAGAAAGACAGTGCGCAAATATTATACATGGGGTGGGACGCAGTGTTTGATGCCTTTCTGCCATAAAAAGGCACTGCCCTTGGAGTTATAAAAAAAAAGGAAAGGGATCACAATGGGTGAGGGGAGGGAAAAATATACTATTTCATACTTTATCCTTAGCAGGATATATTTTGAGATTGCAAATAAACCTTAGCACAGAGAAGCAACACAAGATCTTACAGGATGAAGAATTATCTAATTATCTATTTATCAGTCAGATTAGATTAGATTAGATTAGATAGACTTCATTGAACTCACAAATGAGATATTCACATGTGATATTGGCTCTTATAAACAGCAGTAGGTGCCAAAGAAGTTCTTACTTAACAGTTCTCATTTACATAACAATCCATATTATACGCCACTTGCCCAGACCCTAATCTAAGTTCATCCCAAAGTCCTCAATACAACCCATGGTTCCAAAACATACATAATCACTAAACTATATATTTTTTTCCTTTTTTCATTGGTTATTGGTTTAGTGTTTTTTTCCTTTTCCATATTTTATAAGTTCTTTTTTATTCTTTCAGGTTTTACCAAGTAGTTTAGATGATATAAATATCTCTGTTAAAGAGCTTCTTGAATAACATATTCTAAAAGGAAATTCAATCATTTTAGGAATAAATTATTGTAAACTGGAAAATTGATGTTTACATTTATTATATATATATATATTTGCAGAGCTTGTGTTTTAAAAACAGAAGTGTGAAAATTTATTATCCTCTTGTGTTGTTCAAAAACTCATAGAAAATGCATTGAGAACTTACAGAAATTATTTCCTGATATAGGGTTGTGCCCCATCTTAATAATTTAATGAAAATGTGCAACTGTGTTATTGATATCCTTAAGTATGAATTACTCCTAAACTTGCTAATTAATGAAAAACTACAGATTGATGGTCATCCAGATCTTCTTTTAACTGTTCATCTAGGTTGTGTGCACTCATTATATTATGTATTTATAGCCAAATCTGTTGCACAGCAAAACTATATAACTGAAGAATGTACACTCAACATATTAGAAAAATAATGCAGAGGATGTTACAGAGGAAAAAGACACAAATGTTTCCCATTTTCAGTATCACTTAATTGTGAAAATGAAGACAGAAGAAGAACAAAGGTGTTAGAATTCGAAGGGAAACCATTTATTATGACATAACACATTTCAAGATCATTTTAGTTGTGAGGGTGAGAAAGACTTACAGCAGGTAACAGGAAGTCTAAAAAATACAACATAGTTGTTCCTTTTCTGGCTTTTATTGTCAGACTGTCACAAAAGGTGCTGAATTCAGAAAAAAATGCAACCTTTGTGAAAGTCTTAGCCTGCAGCTTGTAAATTCAAATAGTGACTGATTTTTTAAGTGAGTGCAACAGTGCTCTACTTAAGAAATGATGCTAAAGATTAAATAGTTTTGCAACCACAACAAATAATTATATTCCCCTACTTTAAATAGGCCTGTATGAGATACTAACCTCTGATAACCTTAAGTAAAAGTAGCTTCCTTGAACTGTTTTATTGTATTTACTTTGTACTTACCATTAATTTATTTCCTGCTAATGTTAAAATAACAACATATAGAATGCATTTAAAGCATTCGATCAATTTAATTGTACATTTATTAACTTTATTGTCAATGTTTTACAGGATTAGAAACATTTCTATATGGCCTAATTAGCATTTTTGTAAGCACAAGAATATTTAAGTAGCCTAGTCTTGTTTAGTTTTTAAATCCTTGCAATCAGTAACAGGGCCATGCCTACTGAAAAAAATATGCTGCATGATGTTTATGTTTGATCTTAAATTGACTCAAACCAGTACATGATTTATGAGAAACAGGATCTCTTGTAATAAATAATAGCCCTGCTAAAACTGATCTTTAGTGTGATGGAAGCATGCATATGCATATTTCATGTACACATTTCAATTTCAAGATAGTATATTTTTGATTGCAAGCTGTCTGTATAAAACAAGCTGAACAGCCTAATTCTTTCCTATGCAGCATGATATGATTTTGTTTGTAATTGCACTGCGTGGGGGAGAAATTTATCAGGCCAAGGCAGAGGGGGATTTGTGCGTGTACTTCCAGAAGATCCCTCTAATCACAAATTGCGGCCCTGGTTTATTCTCCTTCCTGAGATATTTATCTATACTCGTGTGCCGAAGCTTCCCTTCAGGAATAAAGAGAACACACGTGTTTCACAGGAAATTGTCAGAGGAACCAAGATGGATTACACACCCTGCACCATTGGATTCACACTTTGAAAAATGATATCAGCCACCATCTTCCAGATAAAAATAATCCCACCTAGCCTTACATGAGATGCAGCAGGGTAGAGAGTTTTCTGCCCTAATCTCGGCAAACATCTCAGAATTCACTTTATTACCGTTTGGAGATTTATTTCAGTTTATTCAAAATTCCCCAACTATTTCTTCTGAAAAAGTAAGGCGAGAAAAAGAAAGAAAAAAAAGAACCATTTTAGAAGACATTTTTACAGTAATGGCAAAAAGTAGACAGTCAACTTAACAGGGGGACAAATAAAAAAAATGTCTTTAGTATTTTTGCTTTATAGAGGTTTACCTCTATATAGCGTTAGATTAGTTGATTTGCCACATAGTAAACTATAACCTATAATTCACAGATGTAATGCCACAGTAAGAGACATGCTTATATTTATCAATCCAACCCATCCATCCATGTAAAATGCCGACAAGCATGTTTCTCTCTTTTTTTTTTAAAGAAAACCTCAAAAATAAATGTCAAAACATATTAGTGGGAGGGAAGCTTTTACTTTGAAATACAGTAGCTTGAAATCCTTTTAGTGAGTAAAATTATTTCTCTTGGGTTATGAATGTTGAAAGATGATGAAGGATGTCAGTTATAAAATTGATTTGGTACTACTTTTAATACCAATCAAAACAACTATTTACCCGGGTTTTCATCTTACAGAAGAACAGTTGTCAGTCCGTTGAGGTTTCAAGCAACCAGTAAGATTATTTCCACCTCCTGAGTAGCTCTAACTCCAACACATGTTTTGGATAAATAAAACATTTAATCTGCTGTGTGAAAGTGTGTGTATGTCGGTGTGTGTGTGCACCTCAGAACAGTGCTGGGTGTTGTCGGCAACTGGCAGCATCAGCGAAGCACTAATCCTCACTTTGCTCCCATTCTCAGCTCCAAGTTGGGAGGGGGTGGCAGACAGAGCTACTTCGAGTTGCTTTTGACAGAAAAAGTGCGGAGGTGTGGGGCCCGGCAGAAATGAAAAGACATAGTCAGCTGTCCGCTACAGCCTTGTCAGGTAACACACCTCGAATTGAGGCGCGGCGATGAAAGGAGGCCTTGTGGATGCAAAAGCTTTCAGTATTCAGGCTTGGCCCTCCTCACTCACTGCCAGCCTCACAGGAGAGTTGGAGCTCCACATTACAAGCAGATGTTCCATAAGAGCCAAACGGGGAAATAAGAGATTTGATGGGAATTTAGAGGTGAACTGAGTTTTAAACATAATAAACAATATTTTTGATGAGCATAACAATATGTTTTGAGAACAGAGAGACTAAAATAGCACTGCTGGACCATCCGCTCAAGTAGATCCTCAAATTATAACGTTTATTATTGCACCTGTTTCCCTACAGCAGCTAGAATTTCAAAGTCTTCTTAGAATTAAGCCCTGAGACACCTGACAGGACTTTTATTAGAGTCTCTTCAAAGAAAGCAGCACTGCTACGGAGAGAAAAGTGTGATAAAGTAAATTAGTGCAAAGTTCATCGCTTTGCCTCTTCAGCAGCTCGGCTGTTCTCTTGACACTGTTTCGTTCAGAATGCAACTGTCTGAGCAGATGGACTTCTAAACATTTAGAGACATGCAGCCACAGAGTCCTGGTTCCTCTCTTATGCTCTGTTCTGAGCTGCTCAACCCTCTGGGGTTCTATAGGATGCTGCCTCTGTTTCAAAACTAACACAACCATTCTGATTTCTGTTTCGATGGAATAACATTTCTTTGTTCTTGTCCAGCTGATCGCAGACTTTCTGTTAAAATCTCCCTATTCTCTCTAAATGTCCATGTTAATTTCAGGATTTTTGGAAAGAGGGTGGTTTCTTGGGCTTTTCTTCTTTTAATTTGAATTTGCCAAGGTTAAAGCAGACTACCAGGGTAGAAATATACCCTAAGTACACACTGATTAGAAATGAGAACTTGAACATTTAACATGAACTTTTAGATGAACTACTGATGTGTCTAGTTAATTGGAATTGGCTTAATGTTTCAGCCATATCATTTTTTCATATTAAATTCAATTTTATTACTGCTTAAATTTACTGGTAAATGGGCTGCAATGGATTTGAAAATTGCTGTTATATGATAAGAAAATAATGAGTTAAAGTTTTAGTCAGTGATATTTCAAGGATTATGTCCTCAGGAAGAAATAAAAAACAAAAAAAGACTTAAAACCCCCCTTAATTGTAAAAAGATTTCAAGCAAACAAGGTGGCTGCTGTCTGAGATGAATGCAATGAGACATGAATAAACATCGATTGCATGTCTTGGTTTTAAAGTATGTTTACCTATGTTTTCTCATGAGGAATAAATCAAAATGTATCCATTTATACTTTACTTCGGTTATGTCTTTGATCCTGTTAAATATATATATATGTATTTTCTTCTTATTGTATACATTTACCAAATAGTAAAGGTTTTCACCTTTTTTAAATTATAATACATCAAGCAAATCAGATGTCGCCTCTGTGTTCCTACCTTAGTGTTCGTTAGTTGAGATAGTTCTCAAGTAAAACATGCACCCACAGAGATTAGTTTAAGTTGTAAACAAATTCAGCAATGGATTAATCAAATACTACATGCAAAAATATGTTAGTGGAACCTTGTCCTGAACCAAGAAAGAGTTACACTATTACAAGATAAACTTATAGTGTATCAAGTATGTGTGACAACACTTAGGTGAGGAATACACAGAAAAGTATCTATTGCATGGGGGCGGGAGTTTCACCATGTGGGGCTGCATGAATGAATTGTTTTCCATAAAGATATATTAAAACAATAATTTAAAATATATTAGTGATCTACTCAGCTTCATAAGATACTGCATAAATTAACCTGATGAAGAATTACTGAAATTCTTTTAGTGGACAAAATGAG
>JAUZNJ010062142.1:0-27540 GCA_034780135.1 Jordanella pulchra
GCGCCAAAGAATTGTATCATTAAATCTTCTAACTGCTATATTTCTTTTCTGTGTGAGTCTATCCAGATTGAAATGTTCAAATACAGCAATGAAAAATAGCTTCTTTTTATCAATGAATATTTTTTTAGAGCATGTGAATCCAGTTCCAGAAATACTCCATGTGTTTTTGTTGTTCCACCATAAAAACCATCTACAAGAGCAAAGTTCTATACAGAATAATTATGTAAACAGACCTTTGGTTATATAAAAGAAGTTTTAATTAAACTGATATATTTATAAATAAAATATTGATAAAGATTAGTTTTTCCTGTTTCTTGTACTTTATTTATTTATGGTTTCTTGTATTTCTAGAATTTTTCTTTAAATCTGTTTTATTATTTTATTGAAAGCATGTCATACTTTTTTATTTTCTAATCCATCTAAAAAATATATTTAAAAACAATGGAAAAGGCAACAACATAGTGTAAAACAGTTTCTTAACCCAGGTCCTCAGGGCCCACTGTCCTTCATGATTTAGACGTGTCTGTACTGAAGCACACCTGATTGAAAATGACTATTACCTCTTCGACAGCCATCAAATGCTCCAAAAGCTTGTTAATCACCTTTTGATTTTGGTCAGGTGTGTGAAGGGAGGGATACACCATAAACATGTAGAGCAGAGGCCCCTGAGGACCAGGGTTAAGGAACCCTGGAGTAAAACAAATGCTTTCAGTATACTGCCTTTTATTTCCCTTTCTACAAAGTCCAACCTGAAGTGGTAGTGTTAGTATAAAAGATGTCTCTGAAACGATTAAATCTGCAGCCTGCTACTTAAAGACGTGGTGAAATAAGAGTTATATGCATTCTTTACTCACTCTAGGACAAAGGTTGATTTAAATTAAACAAGAGATTCAGCAGCTGTCTTCTAAAGTTTTGCAAATCTGCCAAATTCCCCAACCAACAGCGGTTGCCTAAACCCAGAGCTTGTGACAACCAAGTGACAGATTATTGCCAGTGGGGGAATAATTTGTTCACATACCGTGCCACCCCCTCTACAAAATAAATAAATCTCACAGTTTAGTAAACTATCAAATGGGTTTCATCACAACATTCTTTCCCTGTGACTTGGACAGAAGAAAGTCAAACTAATAACATAATACTGAAGTGTGAAAGATATTTCTGCAAGATGGTTTGTCCAAAGAAGGAAGATAACGCAAAGGGGCTGATATTCGAAGATCCCAAAGAAGAAGCGCTAAATCATGTGGGTGAAGGTAAAAACTGTGCTTGTAGCAGGCATACATGTAGCAGGTGGTTTATTAAAACTGCACGTGCAACTGAGAAGACGTGCAAAAGGGTTTGGTTCTGCTCCATTTCAATGAGCAAATTGTGTGTTCTACTGACAGTTTGAAAGAGGCTGTAAAAGAAAGATGTATTACAATCATGATAATGATGAACATTATTTATAGAGGACTTCATAAGTAGATCAAACTCCTACAAACAAGAGTGAAAAAAAAGAAAAAAGAACATAAAGTAAAAGTAATAAAAGTTAAATATAAAATATCAAACTGGAAAAGCTGTCTTTGCTCCTTGATCCGCCTCTACTCCTCAGAGAAGGAGCCACAGTCAGATTTAGAGCAACATTAACCTCTAAACAGCTGGACATACCTCTGCCCACTCATAACATCACCTGCTTGACCCAATAAACATGCTAAAACAAAAAAAAAGAAAGAGGTAGACTCACACTGATCCAAAAAAACATAACTTTGCTTCATGCAGAGCCCTTAAATGAACATCGAGGGAGAAAAACAAAACCTATCTAATCAAAATCACAAGTTGTGTTTAAAGGGGTTTTAGTTTCAGCCCCCCTCCCCCTGATTCTACTTTGCAATCTTACAAACATTCTAGAATATTTAAGTTCAGTCACTGTGTTTTGCATTTTGGTTTAGTTTCATAAAGCTTTTTTTGCTGTCCCACAATCTGTGCCTGCCTGTGCAAACACCGCATCTAATATTAATATCATTCAACTACTGACAGTTCACATGCATCCAGTCTTGGTCACTGTACCTTGCCTCGTTTGTGGCCACAATGACCACAAACGTTTTTTAAGTGTTAAATCTGCACCCTACTTTCAAGCGTAGCCAAAATTAACACAAAAACTAACAAAAAATTATTGCCGTTTTTTTCTAGTCTCTCAAAAACTCTTTATTACATATTTTGTTGCTAAATGTGTGAATAAGATAAATGAACTAACATCCTGAAATAAACACAAAATTTTAGAACAATGAAGGTCAATACCAAAGAGCTAACAGCTGAAGGATGAAAAAGATTGACTGTAAGAAAACACATATTTTAGGTCAGCTGGAATTTAAAGCAAAACGTGCCTGAAGAGTTATTGATCAAGTATTTTTTTAAAGAGTTACAATGAATCCCATCATATTCTAATGTATAATTCATGCCATGTAAAAGTACAGAAATAGTAATGCTTAGCAGAGAAAATGCAAAGCGAAGTCTGCCAGATGATCTCCCTGCAAGTGACAAAGTCAACTTCACAGTCACTAAAGTAACAAACAAATTAATGACAAACAATTATCTTCCATTTCCTCATATGTTTTCCGTTTGTGTTTGTCTCTGACATTTTAGGAAACAGGCCTGTTTACTTTCTTGGCAGGAGTTAGACGAAAAGATCGATTATCAATTTCATCTGTGTGTGTGTAGTGGAGATGAAGAATGTGTTTAGCCTTGCCTATCACACATTCAGACTGCAGAGAGAAGCAGCATGGAGGCTGCAGTGGCATTTCAACAACTTCAAAACGACCATGCACACATGCTAAGCTGTAAATGGAATTATTTTTGCTGAGGAAAATAACTAAATTAACTTTTGATTTAGTTATTAAATAGGTGATCATCATGTTTGATACATCTTTACGTAAGTAGTTGCTGAATCCTTTTTTAAGCTAAAAATCGTCCTTGAACAATACATTTTCTCCATGCACAGAAGTGAATCTGATAGCAGTAAAACTCCTGGGATGAAAGCAAAAAGGGGGATATTTTCTGAAATGTCAGGACCTTCCTGTGAACCAAACAATCAAAAGAAATCTCTTTTATAATCCTCTGCGTATTTCAGTACTTGCTGGCTTGATGTCGATTATGAATGAAACGTTTCAAATTCCGTCTGCAGCCATTCGGGTTCCCTGCAGATCTTCATAGCCACTGCAGGTGCATTCTAATGCTTTCCCTATTTGATGGGTAGATTATCTGAGATTTATCAGATCTTGAGAATTTTTGTATTTTTGTTTGGTCTCAATTAGAGCTATATGTTGCATTTCCAAACACTGGTTCCTTATTGCTGTGGCCTTTTCTATTGCCAAGGCAAACTGATGCTTACATATGAATCCAGGTGTGTCAAATGCAAAGGGTGCCAGTCAGAAAAACATGGTAGATTTCCTTTTCGACATAAAACCTCTTGGATAAATAAATAAATGTGTGTAGTTTTACACTAATTTCAGAACTATTTCTACCGCTATTCAATACAATACATTGCAGGGAAACTGACAACAATGTAAAAACAGTTACAATAAATAAAGGGTGTCTCTATGCTATTCTACAAATTAATGGTTCAAAGAGGTGAAATTAATGTTTTTGTTGCTTCTGCTGTTGTTTCAGAGTATTATAGACCCTAGATGTCTCTGTGGGAAAAGCAGGAGTAGCATTGGAAATATCTGAGCGTCATCCTTTCTGTAGCACACTTTGGCATTTATTTACAAAAACAGTGTTTTATTTTCACAGTAGCACTTTCTGGCTCTTTAAATTAATGTGTCTTTCACGTAGAATAAACCCAAAAATTATTTCATGAAGTCATTATTTTTCCTTGCATTTAAACATTATGAATCATGCTTAAGATATTTTTATAAATTTAAAAGAAATATATATTATCACAGATTATATTTACCTTTTTCTGCATATCTGAATTGGGTTTACCAAGAAAAATGTCTGTTATTTCCTTTTATATGCTAAATTATGTGTCAATTTTATAAAAAGCACGTACTCAGATCTAATAGTGCATGCAGTTTCATCCATCTAGAGCTGTTTGTCAGAAAAGTGTTTTCCTGATTTAAGAGTTTTAATAGGAAATCCTCAGCAGCCTTTATAATCTGATCTCATGCAATAGGAACTAAATTCAGGTGCAAATACATAAAGACACCAGCTCGCCTAAATGTTTTTCTCTATGGTTTGTTTACACCTGTTTTAAATTGACACAAATGTACATAATCATAAAATTATGACTTTTTATTAGGGGATGCATAATTCCAGTGTCTTTTAATTCAAACCAAAGTTTATCTGTTTTGGAAGGTCATTGTCATCTTGTTCTTAAAAGTTCAGACGTTTCTCATCAGATCACAGATTGGGTTTCTTAGGCAACATTCACACAGCAGGTCTTGATGCTCAATTTATTGTTTTTTTTCCCCTGTTTTTTTTTTATTTTATAAAAATTTGATCCTTTTGGCATGGTCTGTTTGTACTATTGATTAAATATGACTTCAGTCTAAACGCTTCAAGACATCAAATTGACCCACAGGCTCAGAGGAAGAATGTAGATGGTACAAAGCAGCGCACAATTTACTGAAGTAATGATAAATGTGACTGTCACTAGAAGTTTTCAATAATACTTTGCTGAAAAAAACAAAACAAAAAAAGAAGCACCCAAAAGTGGGTGCTGGTGTCTCTGTGTTATAAAGATCTTGAGCGATGTGAGCTGACAGTATCATGGCCACATCATTAACAAAGAAGGAAGGTAAGAAAAAACAGTTCACTATTAACAACAATCATTTGTAGGGCATCAGTAACTGCTGCTGCTGAGAAGTGTGTGGATGTGCAGTAGGAGCCCTGGCCTTGATATAAACCTTGGATTGAATGTGAAGTGAACGATTGCAAACCCTTTCAAAACTATAGTATATGTATCCGATTTTGTACCAGCTATAGAAGAGAATTATGTTAGATTTTTTTGATGGTGAAAACTTCAGAATACAGCTGTTCAGAATGCTGTGAAAAAAAATCGAGATTTTGGCAAAAATATCAGATTTCGATCACATTTTTCTACAGTATGATGGTAGCCATAGTTAAACCTTAAGAGGTCCCTTCAGTTTCGCTCCACATTTGTCCTGTTGCAGATTTTTCCCAAAACAAAAACAAATGCAATAAGCACTAGGCTTAGGTAAGACGCAGTGAACCACTACTTAATTTTCAGTCCTTCAAATGTCAGTTTTAGCATTTAAAAATCATTTTTAATTCTAAAACAATGTAAATGTTTTAATCCATTTATACATTTATCCTACACTTGCTTGTCCATCCCAAGCTTCCTTTGGGTAAGAGGCACGGTTCACCTTGGACAGAACATTAGTCTGTCACAAAGCACCACCAAAATATAAAGGACAAACAACAATTCACACATGCATGCAAAATTAAAGAAAATGTAAAAAGTCCATATAATCTAATGTTTGTTTGAGCTTTCTGAACCTCTAAAAGTGGAAAAAAGATCAAACTAATTTTAAAGAGATCTTTAAATCAAAGGGAAAAAAAGCAAAAGCAGAGTTTTAAAGAATGTATTTTAAATGGAGTCAGTAGCACATAAAAGCCCTAAAGTACACACATTGTTTTAACAGGTTAAAAAAAGAATGATTCAAAAACATGACAAATCAAATCTAACCCATAATTAACAACCTGGCTTAAAAAACCCAAAACAAATGTAAAGGTACTCTTGTATGTCTCAAGTCTAAACTGCTTTGTAAATTCAGAACAAAGAAAATAGGGGATGTAAATTACTCGTAAAATAAAAGCTATTGCAAAAAAGCATTTTAATAAGTCAGCAATGTATGACGTCTTATTCAGGAACTTACCAGGTTTAATTTGAGCTCCATGTTCAGGACCCCACCACTGTCTAAAACAGGCATCAGGTTGATGGCAAACACAGCAGCCCGGTCTGGTGGAATGGATATGTTTGGACCAAAGAAGACGTAGAAGTGCACAGAGAAGGTATCCAGTTCGTTACGCAGGGTTGGGCGAATGGGCCAGCATTTGTTGGTGTCTGCCGTCGGAGGGAGGTAAATGATGCTGTCCTCTGAGGTGTGCAGATGACTTGCATTGTACGAGAGGGAGGGCAGCGATGCCATGAGCAGCGTGTCAGACAGGGAGAACCCCATTGCTGTTCCAAAAGACTGGGGCATGTTCATGGATGAACTGGACTGTGCTCGCTCCTTTGATGAACTGGGTTTGGAACAATCTGATAAGGAAACGATACAAGTTTCAAAAAGATTAAAAACTAAGGAAAAGTCTTTTATAAAACTATTCAACATTTTCATATTTTCTGTCTTATTAAAATCCAAAATTCCAGAAAAGTTATTGGGATTTTAAATAACGCAAAAGTACAAAGTGAAGTGTATAGTTATGAAGTGAAAGGAAAGTTCATATTAATAAAAGCAGTTTCACAAATAGCATTCTGAAGTGTTCTGTTCTTTTGATATTTAATTGCTCTTACTCTGACACCCCACAGAAAGCTTTGAATCTATCATCTAAGAAGAAAAGAGTATAGCAAAAATGCAAACCTACAGAAATGTAGCTTACACCTAAAATAACAGGTCAGCAAGGAGAGCATTGATCAGAGAAACAGGCAAGGATCTAAAGTAACTCTGGAGGTGCAGCAGAGATACACAGCTGGGTCAAGAGAGTTTGTTAATAACAAACCTACATAGTTCCAGCCTTTAGAAACAGAGGGCATTATTTATTGAATGAAAGCTGTAAGAAAACAACAATCGGTGCAGTTAAAAGTGCAAACAAGAAGGTGAGACAAATACTGAATTTTCTGTCCTAAACGATTAAAATAAGAAGGCACATCGCCATGGAAACATCATAATCAACATAGCATATCAGCAATGCTTATCTTAATATTTATATTTATCTGAGCAGGTACAAACCACACTGTCTTACACATAGACCGTTGTCCTGCCCTCTCCCAGTTCCCGTCCTTGGTAAGGATTTCAGAAGTTATCGTTCTAATATAAACATTTTTATTTGATTTTATTTCACTGAGAGTCAAAGTTTAAACCTTTAAAACTATTTCTACTGGTATTTTTAGACTGGTATTTTAGTGAATAACAGTCTCTACACTTCTCTGTCATATGACTCCTGCCTGTACTGCTTCGATATTAGTTGATGTATCACCTCTGAGGCGAGATTATAAGCACAATTAAAAGTCCATTTTGTAAAAAAAAAAGTAAATGTTTAAAAAAAACAAAGGACCGAAGCTTAAAAGGTCACTTTTTCTGGAATCTAACAATGATGTTACTTCACTGGCTTTTGATCTCAAATTTTCTGTGCTTGTTTGTACAAAGACATTACAGGCTTTAACACTAAATGTCTGGTTTGATCCAAAAGATTTACACGATACGACAAGTGTGGCAGAATAAAGTGTCCAAATATAACCAGCGGGATGTAAAGGCAAGTTGTGGGAATGTTTTTCCTTGACAAGGACAGGGTTGATGGTCAGAGTCGAAAGGAAAATGGATCGAGCCAATTACAGGAAAATCCTGGAGCAAATCCTTTTAGTATCTGAGGCAAGGCTTTAAAAAGTGATGTGACTTCACTCTGGTATGAGCGAGTCTGAGCTATACAGCTAAGAAGCATTTGGTGGGGTTAAAAAAAAGGCAGAAGGAACAGCTGTGTTAGTAAAGAAAATGATCTGCAAAGAATTAACTTATTTATATTCCTCAACAAGTTAACCTATACCTTTCCTTCCCTTTGCTATAATATACAGTGGAGTATACCGTGAAGTACACATGGTTTTAATGTAAAGAAAAATCTAAAATAAAAAAGCAAATACATTCAAAGTAAGTCTTACATAAGTGCAACATTTAGGGATAATTTTATTGGCTTTATGGTTTTAATGCCTCTTGCTATTTTTTGTCTAATAAAACAATTAATTAAATGAAAATGTAAAACAAAAACAGAAAAAAAGCTGAAAAGGGCCTCACTCTGTGAAGAAACCAAGTCCTTCAAGATGTTTAAAATGATTGCCTTCAGCCAGCTTCCAGAGCAGCAGACTGCTCCTTAATGAGACATAGATTCACTGTAATTGCAAACAGTGTGCTTCCTTTAAACATAAAGCAACTCACTACAAAATGGTCATTGAAGACAACTGGCAGAGAGGCATCAAATACCAGCAGTCCTCGAGGGAAAAGCATTCGTCAAAGGATTTACTAGCTCAGCCTCGTTTGCATACGTTTGTCTGATAAGGAGCGTGAAGATTCTGACGTGTGTTAGAACAGCTGAAGTGCACCTAAAAATACCAAACAACCTGTGCTCCATACAATGATAAACAGCAATATGCAGACTATAACGAATGGATATGTTAGTGTACTGTATCTGTGGATGGCTGGACAAAAAAAGATTGCAACCATATGTTTTATGATATCAATAATTGAAAAGAATGTCTTTATTTTGCTTGCATAGACAGCATAACACATGATCCCTGTTCTGTGTCCAATCACCCAGGGCGAGACACCTGCAGTGAAAAAGCTCCACACAACAATAATGAATAATAAATTACAACCTAGTTTTTCTGTATTGCCTAACCAACAACTTTTGCTCTTAAACTGGAAAGAATTCAAATTAAGTAGCATATTTCCATTTCGGATGCTCTTAACAACTGAAATTAATGTTATCAAGCAAAGCGCAAAGAAGTGAGAACTCCAGATGGTCTCCCTTCTGAACCTGAGGTGTTCTTCAATTCAAATCTGCAAAAGGTCAAGTAAGATCTGGCTGCCAGGCAGAAGGAGAGACAGAGTGTGAATAATTAGTGTCTGTGTTGCCATGGTCACAAAGTGCATGGTAAGTCGTGGAACAGAGGGGGAGAATCGCTACATGGGAGTGGACTTCCCACAGATTTGTAAGCCATCCCTTGTAGAAGATTCATATGAAATATCCTGAACTCCATCACAGCATGTAGTAGCCAGCCGTGGATGCATCATCCTTTTCCCAGTCGTTGCTAAGTCACCCAAAGCACCGTTCCTAAACAAGACTCTGTTGTCTGAAGGAATCTGTTCTTTAGTTTTTCAACTAAAACATGCCTTAAATCATAATATAGCCTTCAAAAACCTTATAAAACATCTGTGTTACTGTGACTGCTCCATCATACATGAGGGGTAACACCCTCTCTGTTCCTTGTGTAAATCACTGATGAGCCCTCATTGATGTTTTCATAGCTTCAAATATCATTTATCATAGAGACAACCAGAGTCTTTCAAAAATAATTTCTCATGTAAAGGAATCAGGAATTAGCAACTACATTTTGATGAGAGCATTAAAAAAACCTGCTGTTTATTTTTTTTTTTTTACACTGGTATTTCTGTGTTTGGCCAAAGAAAAGATCAGATTCTCAATTCAATTTCAATTATTATATTTGATTTATATTTATGTTATTATATTTACTATATTTAATTTTCTACTTATTGTGTCCCTTCAGTTTTAACAGAGATGTTTTAAAACTTACAGGGGCTACATTAAAAAGCCTTACTACACTAAGGAAGAGCTTTCTCGACAAATATGCTCCTTTGATCGCAGCACAGATCACTTAGCATTAATGGTGGCTTTATATATGTGCCCATTCCATGAGTACAAATGCACTTCAGGCCACTTGTGCTTCGACACACATTCATGCTTGGTCAAGAGCATTTTGCATCCATTTTTTATCACTTTTGGAAACACTTTACTACTAATATGTAATATACATATGACTGGTCTACAGATATATAGAGAAGCATGACTGGTAATCACTCAACTTTAAATTATTGTACATCAGTGTATAATTTTCTAAAAAACACAGTTTAAGTAAAGATTTATTTCATTTTACTTAGGAAAAAATGATTTCTGATTTGATATTTGAGTCTCCCATTTGTTTAAAAATGTGCATTTTATTTCCAAGGAATAAACCTCATCAATGAGGAAAACTGTGCTGTAATTTATTTGATAAGAAGTATTAGCTTTGAATCTAGCACAAAATAAATAAATGACAACATTATCCTCATTCAGCTCCAACAATAACTTTCATTTGAATTTTTACTTAACAACAAGGTGACTGTCGAGCTAAAAGGACATGCTGTCGAATTTACAGACAGAAATGTCATACATTTAATCATCAACTAAACTGTATATAACTTTTTCTTACTAATAGCTTTTCCTACAACCTGCGAATCACCATTGATGGCAGATAAACTTTAAAGTGCTTTTTAAACAATTGTTTACCTACTATTTAAATTTAGCATCAGCAATACATTTGAAAGCAGAGACACAAACATTTTAACCTCTTCCTCCATTAATAGCGTGAAGAGATTCTGTTGCTGTTGGTGACAGTCTACCCATTTTCAGCTTAACTGCCTTGAAAATTAACTCCAAACACACCAACGAGCACACTGCATTTATAGCCTAAACTCAGTTCAAATGTAACGTCTTTGTAAAGGAAAAGTATTTGTGCTGCAAATCAGTGCTTATAATAAGTAAACTGATTCCTAAGTGACTGGCTGGTTCTCTTCCACTTTAGCTTATTATAAAATAAAGATGATTTTACTTTTGCTGTTGTTGCGCCCTCATAAAACTCTTTATAAGGACACATACATGGACTTTATGATAATCAGCAAAGTGGGGATCAGTTGGAGGTGTGAAAATATGGATGACTGCCAAACTAACATGTACCAAATATGAGAAGAGGTTAATCGCAACAGGTTACGATAACTTTAGTACGTTTTTAAAAAATCTTCTTAGAGAAGTTTTACTGCCCCCTCATTTTTTTATGGAAATACTGCAGGTACTACTTTAAGTAGCTTTATTCTTAAACAATTTGTTTTACATTATTTAACTTGCTACATCACTTCTGTAGGAAAAAAATCTTTATCCAGCCTGATTTAAGACAAAGAACTTCGGTGCTTTTATATTCAGTGCTTAGGTAATAATGTTTAGTTGCTCAGCCAAACATATATAGCTTTTGTATCACATGTTCCTATTTTTCTTGATATACATCATTATCCCAGTACAAATGCTACATCTTATTTATTCTGAATACTAACTGACATAGCTTCAAAGGAAATCCTAAAATAATAAAAGGCTTTAAATAAGACGGGGAAAAATTACAGTTTATTTATTCATGCTGATATACTTACCTGTCACTTGCACGCCAATGCGAAAGTAGACGTCGGAGTTACTCAGATACCTCTCAACAAGGATGTAGTACCATTGTTCCCAGGCAGGTACGAGGGTGACTAATTCACACGGGTTCCATTCCCTGCAGTCAAGGGCACTCGAATTGTGCACCGGCGGCGCCTGCGCTCTCATCTTCAGCACCACAGGACAAGTGTCGCTGCTTTTGTTTTTGGTGCTGCAGTTCACCAGCTGAACCTTCACCTTCGATATATAATTAGGAATGAAAACCCTGCACAGACGCACACAAAGATAAAGTTTTAGTGGGTTATATCAAAAAGTCAATTAAAGTAAAGCACCTAAATGTACTTTCTGGAAAAATATGAGAATAAATTTGAGTCCATTAAATAGACAGAGATGCTAACTATTGTTTAGATGAAAAGAGTTATCATATTTCTGCGAGCTGGTACTCATCACATGTCTTACTTATCATCCCGATGTTACGTATAACAAAAAACAAAAAAGCTGCAGGTGTTATTAATGTGAAAGCGACATGCCTCAACAAATGAATTCATCCATTTTATTGCAGGTGGTTCAAGGCTTAAGACTGTACCTGTAATTAATTTTAGATCTTAATTTTGATTCTCCATCCAAACCTTGAGAACAATACAATCAACACAGAGGGATTAATATGAAAAATTAATGAACTCTTCTTTGATCTTTAAATGCAGTGGGATTAAAAACTAAATTAGGTAAATAACCTTTTGACTGTAAAAACTGTGTTAAGTATGGCCTTCAACCATCAGCATGCTTTAAAAACACAAAAAGTATTTATTAAGGTTTAAAACAACTAGTATGTTTTTTATTGAATAGAATAAGGAAGAGTTCTGTCTTCAATTCTCTGTTAAAAAATTATTGTTGACCTTACAGAGATAAGCTGAGTGTGTGTGTTTGTCTCCTTTGGTTTTTTCAAAGCTGTAGTAAATCCTATATATAATCCTCTACTATTTAAAGGGGAGGGGGTCCTGTGAGTAAAGCATGACAATAATTATAAAACTCAATCCATTTGCAATGCACAAGTATATTCTACAAAGATCCATTTCATTCTCTGTCCAGATCCAGGAACTTGAATTGGTTTTCAATGACAAAGCACCAGTAAATTACATCAGCAAATCAATCAAACAAGAAGATGCCGCTGGTTTCAGCAGCCTCGAAACACCAATTTAGGGCTGATAAAAGGATGGTGGCTTTATTTATAATACTGGGAAACCACAAAAATTCTAAGTCCATAAGAGATGTTTTAGTTAGTTATATACATAGTAGGTTTTCCACAAGTCTGCTTTTATACAATAATAAGACTAAAAGATTTAAACACTTTACAGTATCTGTTTACACAAGTCTAAAAATATCCAAATATTTGAGGGGCTTGGACTTTGGTATAAAAGAGAAAAATCCATTCATCTCTTTTATTCATCTATTAAAAATATTAATAATAAATAAATAAATAATAAATAAATAAATGAATAAATCCCTTGATCTAAACAATAGTGTTTTTAAGTTCCCTTTAACCTTGATAGAAGTTTTTCCTTTTAATAAATCAGGTAGCTTCTCCTTTAAACATATAAATTAGTTTTCCTAAAAGACAAACAAAAACTAGTGACTTGTTTTGGTGATTTTTTTTCTCATGATTAAAGCCAAAACAACCAAACAGCTCAAATGAGTTTATAATGTAGGTCATCGATAAAAATCCAGCCTTGTATCGATACTAATGGTAGCTGCATTTGCTCAAGACTCTACCCCAACTTTTTAATGCCTTAATGCAGCATCAGTTTGGAGTTAGATAAAAAAATAATGAGCAAGAGTGGATGAAAAGTTAACATGATGCAGTGTTTGAAAATAACAACTCTAGGCATCTGGACACTCTTTGGAATTGTGACTTGATTTAAAAAGGAAAAACACTAAATCCCCATTCTGATTTATTTAGGATCATGGAAAGAAAAAAAAAATATACACTTACTTGTAAAGTGCTGATCTGTTATGGATTGGGATCATCTGGTCAATGAAGTACCCAGGATAAAGTACTGAAATTCCAATCAGCTTCTGAACAATGAGTTGAGGTTGGAACAGATATTGGCATTCCTCAGACAGACCCTGAAACGACATCCCACCGACAGTTTTAGTCAGTATTTCAGGGGTTTTCTCATTAATATTCCTCTAAACCTGGTAAAGAGAAGATTAGGTATCATTCAGAGAGGCCAAAAATTCTCTAATGGACTGTGTGCATTAAGCTTGTCAGCCTCCTGGATTAATATGACTCTGTCCTCCTCCTCTCTGCCGCACAGCGAAGCATGCACACCCACTATTTCATTTGTGTTGCTCTGAACCATTAATGCTATGAGATGAGCCAAGCACGGAGAATGACTTAAAAGCCAGGAGACCGTGCGTTGTTTTCACACACAATCTGCTCAGGACTGTGTTTGCAAAAAGAAAAGAACACCAGAATTCAAAAGGACAGGTGTGAATGCAAAATGAGGTCCTACATTCCTGTCATCTGATCACTAACCCTCTAGTGCATATAAGCAACAATTACTGTGGTGTGTCATTACTCCGAGAGCTACCAGGGTGACCTCTTGATTTATTACAGTCTGTCTTCTCAAGCAGCAGCAAATGTCTTCTACAGTAAGCTGGGTTTTAATTAAGACTCATTCAGTATGGATTTTTAAAGGCTGCTTCTTTTGGTTTGTATCAGTTATAACAGCTTTAAATTTGACCATCTACACTTGAACAGATATAGACAGAGTTGTTTATTCTGTGCAGAATTCTTCTTCTTTTTTTTTTCGTTCTCTTAAATCCATTAGAGCCGTGAAGCCCCAGAACTCCCCACAGAAATCCTGCCTAATTGCATTATTCTAACGCCTTCATTCAGACATGCTCAAGGCGGCTTTGCGTTTCCAGGGTCAACTCTAGGGTATACAGTGAGTTTCCAGGCTGTTTATCAGCCTCACCTGAGCAATCTCATGCAACAGTGCTGAAATGAATGCAACCTTAAATATTTTTGTTAAACTTACTGCTTATTTTAATTCTGCAGTTTGGAATAGAAGAACTTCTGTTTCTTGGCTGCTGATGGGACTTTATAGCTGAGAAGCCCTAAATATAAATACCTTTTTAATTCATCAGTGTGTGAACATCTTAACAGTAAGCAGCTCTTTAAATATATTTCTTCCATTTGGTAGAAATACAATTTCTACATTATTCTACGACCTAAATACTTGTAAAAAGGTGTTACTGTGCATAAAGTATGAATGGGGCATTACGTTAGGCTTTTACAAACTTGTTCATCCACTGAACACAGGTAGCATATGTATGTTTGCTCTTGCATAGTTTTGTTACAGAGACTCATGCTTCTTTAAATTCGACATCCAGAGGTGGATAATCCAGGCACAGAAAGTAAAAAGCCTGTACAGACATTAGTTCCACCATTTGAATTTTCAGCTCCACAACAAATACTGGGGGCTAATCATCTGGTTAGGTTAACAGGATGAAGCGAAACTAGGCAGCATTTTTACGTTCTGGACCTGGCCCACAACGTCTGCAGTTTTGATATTAGAAATTCTAATGCCAACATCACACAATAGGTAGGGATGGTGGTGAGAGAACTGCAAACAAAGTTCAGAAGAACTTCCTGTTTTTTTCAAAGACTAGACCTCTTTGGCTCTGGTCTCTTGGAAGAGCTTTTTTTTATACCGTTAACATATAACAACTTCTGTTTTAGGCCACCTACCTATTAAAAAAATTTACTTGGTAATTATTTTTGTATTTTGTAGCACTGCACTAGCTTTCTTTAGATTGTATAAATTTCTCTCTTTGGAAGTGATTGGCCTATTGGTGCACAACAGTCAAAATAAAAAAATTAAAAAATGCCACCGTTTGCCCCTGAAACTGAGAAACAGAAAGTTCTTGAAGCTGAGTTGTTTGCAAACAACATACTATCTGCAAAGCAGTGCTCAGGTAAACGTTTCCCCCAAAATACCTTTATCTTGTGTTTTCTTCTATGTTGTTACATTTTTGCTCAATCACTTTCTTCTACAGCTCACATTTATGGCTTTAATCAAAAAACAGGGCAAGTGTTTTTTAAAATCTCCACTCTGGGAAATTATCAGTAAATCTCAACTTTTCTCACCAAAATATCTCATATATGAATCAAAGACATTGACATGGAAGAAAATGGGATTTTTTTTTTTTTTTTTTTTTTAGAACATTTATCAGTTTTATCATTACCTCAATACTGGTGGTCATAAAAAAATGTTACAAAAATACATTGCAATACTGCAAGAGTAAAAAATAAATTGATAGAAGCAGACTAAGTTAATTGCTATAGTGCTTTTTTATTCCCTGGAGCATCTATCTAAGTCACAATTCAGCTACATTGAAGATAAAGACAAGCATTGCAGATTTGTTTTTTTTTAACTGTGTGTTTTGCAACTCTTCTTAAGAGAAAAAAGAATGTTAGATTCATTGCAGAAAACAAAATTAGAAAAGGAATTGTGGTCCATACAAGAGAACTTCTTAATATTAATGAGAATAGCAAAACTAATGCTGAGCACAACAAAACTATCAGTGTGTCTAGTTTGGTTTCTTAATACGGGCAAGTTACGTACTGTAAATTTATTCATTTCTACTCTAGCAGCTCTTTCTGGTTCTGTATGAAAGCCATATGATTCAGTTATGCTGCTCTCTTTTGGCCCATATTTTCTATATGTGTTTTACACTTTAAATTGTTCGATTCATTGATAAACATATGAACTTTGAGTGTTTACAAGGTCGCAAGACTGGAGATATAATACTGTTCAAGCTAGCAGTAAGGTAATGGAGCAATACAATTTATTTTCAATATATGTTTCATTTACATTTGAAGGTAGTTGATTAAGAAACTTCTAACTAACTTCATGTACCAAATAGCTGGAATGCAGTGAAGATTGGATTAGGAGGATGAACAGAAACAATGAATGCAAATCTGTTGACAATGTGCTTGTGTGAGGTATTTCCAAACACAAAAGCAAATAAATTATTTGCAAATAAATTAAGCAAATAGATAAGGAAAATATTTTTCATCCAGTAAAAAGCAGGATTAAAATATTATTGTGAAACTGTGCTTTAAGTAAAGTTTGACACATTTAATTGCCATCATTCAATGCTAGCTTGTTGGTACTCATAGTAACAATAGAACATAGAATAAATTAATAAAGATCATTTTATTACACAAACTTGTGACTGGACTGTTTAAATAAATCTCAATGTGAGTGTTTCTGAATTTTTTTTCACATTTCAGGATCTGAATATTACTGCTTTTTTATACTTGCTCCTATAAAAATCTGTCAGAATTAAAAGCAAAAACAGTGGATTAATATGTATTATAATATACAGATTGATTTTCCATTCCCAGCAGTTTCTACATTGAGTTAAATTGAGTAATTGTTTAAAAATTATAGAGAAGTAATAAGGATAATTATTATGTGAAGATTTTTAACATATATTGATAAACTTCTCCCTCGCTTAAAAAGCATGTTCCCTTGTTTTTATACATTTTGTGAAGACAAACTAGTATGTCTCTCACAATATTTTAATTATAATTTTCGGTTAAAGATATTGGTAAGAATGATGTTATAGATAAGTTATAGAAAATTTGACTTTAGACATAGTATATTGACAAGATAGTTACTTTACATAAACATTTTGAAACATTTTTGAAGTAATTTTATAACATCTTAAATAATTTACTAAAGCAGTCCTCCAAATGTTGTCGTTTCTAATTGTGAGTAATGTGTTTGTAAGTTGATAAAAACAGCAGCTAAAACTCTGCTACTGTCGCTAAAACACATCTTACATCCTCAAAGTTCTGCTTACATTTCGTGAATTTTATTTTCTATTTAACAGCAAACTGCTGTTTACTTTAAAATTGCTGCATAAAGCAGAATTTCCATCTGTCCATGTTTATGGGGTAAACACAGAAATTTTCCCCATTTTCTAGCCTTTGTGGCTCTCATCTCCAATGCTCCCCCCCTCCCAAAAAAAAAAAAAAAAAAGAAAACCAATTCCTTTTTATATTTGATGTTGATGGCAACTTCAGATGATATTTTTGATTGTTGTGTACTCTAGGTGCACTTTTGCCAGCCGGTGAAAACCACAGAGGAAGCACAATGGAACGCTGCGCTGGTCACAAATAAATTGCCTGAAATGGAAATCAGCAGGCGTTTATGCAGCCGAATAGGAGAACATGATGAGATGAAGTAAAACTCTCTGATACTGTTCTGCTTCTTCTGGCTGTGTATGACCTGCTGGAAAACTAATCCTGGCACCTACTGACATTTCTTTTTTTATTTTAGCTATAAAATTGAGTTAAGCAGGCATGAAAAAAAATAGAAGTTGATCTCATTAAAATTATGTTACCAGTCACCACTGATGAGTAATGAGCAACATCAGAGTGACTCAAGCAGTTAATTTGCTCCCTTAAAAACCAAATGCTAGATGGGAGATTTCCACATTTCGGCCATGTTAACTGCAAGGGTGCAGCAATTGCAATATTGGCCTGGCAGTTCAATATCAAGCAGATTTATTCACAGCGTGTGTTTGTAAGTGGAGCTCTGGGAAGTCAGTTAGCTTTGATAAATGCCCGGGCTCACCTTGACTGAGATCTTGCCCTCATCTTTGGGTAAATGTGCGGCTAAGAACCAGTCTCCAGGGAGAGGGCTAGTCACATTGAACGCTCCAGTTGTTCGGTTTGGAAGAGTCCAAGTCAAGGTCACGGCGAAGGACCCCGGGACGACTGTATCTTGGGGGAAGCGGGTGTAAAGGGGATTGATCACCGGAGGAGCCCCTGACCTGAAATATCTATTAAGAGCAAAGCTACATTTCAAACTAAGCAACATCTTAATAAACGACAGAAAACAGCCTTATATAAAAAAAAGACATTCATGGTGTGGTGAAAAAGTATTTGCCCCTTAAAAGATTTGCTCTGCCTTTGTGCACAATTTTCAAACGATCTAATTTTTAAGGTGGATAAGCATTTCAAAGCAACTAGACTATGTAAAAAATAATTTGCGATAATTCTATTAACCAGTTTGGCCACTATTGGCTGCAACAAATCCCATCAAGGATTTCCAATGGTAGGTAATGAGCCTTTTAGATAAGAGATGATAGATAGTGGAGGACTCTTTTTTATTTACTAATTTTTCTTCATTTTTTGGCTAATGAACAACCTGTTTAAAGTCATGTCACAGTATCTTAACTACAACTATTTCACTTTATCTTTGTAATGATTAAGGTGGACCTACTTGCTGATGTGCTTTAATCATTGCTCTGCTCCAATAAGTGAGCTTCGGCCTAAGGCTACAAACTCATGGTTGGATATTCTGCAACAGAAATGTTAGCAGAAAGCAGAATTTACAGTTTTATTAATTTCAGTAAGTCTCAGGTTTCATTTAGCACAAAATCGCCATATCAACATCAAGGAGGTTTTGACTGTTGATAATATGTGTTGGTTAACATGTCACGTAACCACACCCATACCTTCCAAGAATTTGTCTTTCATTTGAAAGACTTCATAATTATATATTCCTGTTACAAATCAGGGATCGGTGTATCTGTTAGATCTGAAACTGGAAGAAAACTATATGGTTGATTATCAGTCATTTATGACTTAAAAGGGGAGGCAATTACATTTTACACTAGCTAGGTGGGCTTGGAATGCCTTTTTGATCATTAATTAAAAAACACTAAAATGACCAAAAGTATTTCAGTGTGGCAGCAGAGGGAGCAAATATCTTTTTCCATGTCGTTTTATATACAAGCACATCGGCTCTACGAGCACAGATAGCATCTGAAGGAAATATGAATAATTCAAACGAACCGCACCGTCTCCCCTTTTTATTAAAATATCACAAGGACACACAAAAATATAAGCCTTTAACATAAACTTTGATAAAAATAGATAAGAAATATTAAAAACAAATGCTAATGCCTCCACAGCAGCGCCTCCTTTATGATTCAGAGCTGCTGGTAACAATTGACCTTGCTCAGATTTAACCCCCTCCCCCCCAAACCTATCCACAGGTAAAAGGCTTATGATTATCCACTCATTCCCCTCAGAAAAAGAAGACTCTGAAGTCATTGTCTTACACTGTCACATTGCGGTTTGGGCAGCTGTCCCCAAACGTGCCCCCTTGCTCCTTGAAGGTGATGAGGTTCCAGACGGCCATCATTGTGTCTTCAGGCACATTGAAGTGGAACAGCTCCACACTGGCAAAGGAGTTGAAAGCGTTCAGCTTACGAGGCGTACGGGTGAAGTAATCAGTCACAAAAAGGCAATCTACATGGACAAAAACAAATAAATAATACTTTTGATTAGTTTTTTTTTTTTTGCAAAACTGCTTCAAAACCCCTAAATTTCCCATCATCTTATTTGTGGAAAATCTTTTTAATGGCATGCCAGAGAAAGTGCTGCAGAGACTGGAGCAAAGAAGCAAAGAGCTTCACTTGTAACAGCAGATGTTGCGCACTAATTGTCAGAATCCTCAAAAAGGGCAACTAGACGTTTACCCTTGCTTACTAATAACAAATTAAGCTTTTCTAATTGATTTTTGTATTTTCCAACAAGTCTCATTCAATACCTAAACCAAACTATAGTGAGACCTCTTTATGCTGCAGCGATTAAACTGACATTTTTGTCACAAATGTTCAAAGAAAATATGCATGTAGAAACTCATCAGCATGTCTAAACTAATACTAGCGCCCCAGGCTAACTGGTTGTACTTGTGTGCCTAATTTTTCACTCAGGTGAAGCCAAGCTTAAACACAAGCAGACTCTACATGCACATATCTACACTTTGTCAATGTTGTCATTTATAACTTTGGATAAACAGTCATTTATTTTGTAATTGTAATGGAAAATACTTATCCCCTTTATTTTCTGATACCTCCTTATCTTGTGTAGGTTTATTGTTGAAATAAACCTACACAAGACAGTATATATTGTTGAAATTTTTCAAAGTAGAAACATTTATTTTTTTGTATCTAAATATAGCCAAGATCTTGACACCCGGTTGTCTCAAATAGGACAAAGTTTTGAGTAGGCAGTGTTTTAAAAACCAGAATTTGCAAGTAAAAAAAGCTAAACAAATGACTGCAGGCGCTACCTGTGCAGATAGCCTGATTAGTTAACTAACTAGTAATATCTTTCTTTGCTTCCACTGTGTTTTTCTACAGTGCGGAGGGACAAAAACAGGTAATACTACTGCATAAGCAAGAGTCGTATTGTACAAAAAAGTAGATATTTATTATATCTTTCACACATGTTAATTTATTGCTTAACCTAAAGTCCTACTAACAAGTATTCTCATTTTTATCATAAAGTATGTCTTCACAAAGAAGCAGCATGAACATTAAAATTGCTATAGATTTGTTGTCTCAGAGAGCCTCCACTCGCTTTCAGGAATGCAAAGGAAACCGTAGTAGATGGAGAGATTGACCCAATAAGGAGACTCTTTTGTTTTTTCTTTCATCTTTACTCACGCTAGGTAAGTTCTTGAATCCAGACAAAACTGGATTTCACAGAGTATTATTATATTATTACTATGGGATCATGATGACTGTTTTGATTACTTTTTGTAAAACTTAAAATTACCACCATCAAACTTGAATTCAGTAAATGCTGTAATAATTTGTGCTAAATAGGATTATTTGGTAGCTTTCCTGACTTTCTCTGCAGAAAAAACATTACTTGTAAACTTGCCTGAATGTCAAGATAGAAACAGCAAAAGCTTGTTTCTCTGAATAAGTCTGAACTGATCTTCTTCCACTGGATGAAAGGTAATTGACCTGATTCACTAGAGAGAGCAGATATTATAAAGGATTTAATAACAGCTTTTTCCTTACTTTACAACAGTTAAAGACTAAATAAGTACCAGTGTGTGATCCTGATTCTACAAACCTTAGCCATATAACAAACTAGCATCTACATCCAGTTGCATAATATTTTCTCACCTCAAATGAATCTTGATAAATATCAATATAATCAAAAGGCAGATGTTTTTTCTGCATTTTGATTTAAAGAAATAGGCCCATTTAAAGTTTACAGTCCTAAATTCTTCATAGTTCTTGCTGATTTAGATTTTAGTAATGATTTAAGATAAAAGCAAAAAGATATTTCTCTTCAGCCTGGAATTATAATGTCTTAAATGTCCCCAACCTACTGTATATGATCTGAAACATATGTGGGTAGGTAAAGATTAGGATGATAGAAAGGTGGTTTTTTATCTTCATAGACTTGGAGTTCATCACAAACATTTAGTCAAAATACGGTTGAAACTTGCAAAGTGCCATAAATATATTTGGAAACTGTAAACATCAAAATGAAACACAAATAAATGATCTGAAGCAGAAATAAACAAGAAAATATCCCTCTGAGTAATAAACACCTATAACATGAGTTCCATTTTTTGAATAGAAGTTGTGATATAATATAATTTTTTTCACATGTTCTAACTTATGATGGTCTGCGTGCATAATTCATATAAACAAAACTTTTGCATAGGCTCACCACATAAACCGAAAAAACAAAATCCTCCTTGAACCTGAAAGAGTGCTTGTAGCAGGTTAAATCTGCCAAATTTGGGATCACAGGCTTTGAACAGCATTTACAGCAGCAGATGAATATGCTTAACTAGCATTCTGCAGAATAGTAAATCCAAGGATTACATCCAAAGAGGCTTCTGCACATAAAAAGCACAACATTGGGCAGGTGTAATCTGCCACATTACCTACATGAGCCGGGCTGACACAGAGGCGAGAACACCCTGCGTGTGGGCAAAATCTGAGGGTAACTGCATGAGTCAGTTAATTGCCACACATGCACATAAAGCATAAGTGTTATCATAAACATAAACAGCAGCAAAGGGAGCAGGTTTCCTCAGGAACTACAGGGATTTTCATTTGCAGGGAATGTTTTCCAGTTATAACACCTTTTCTTCATCCTGTGCTTGCACGACCAATGATGACATCTCTTTTTGACGACTAGAAGTTGCAATTTGTTGAAAAATATCAAATATGACAGAAGTCTTACAATCATGGAAAGAAAAAAGAAGCAAATTTGTTTAAGATACAGTAAGCAAGCTCATTGCGATAATGTGCTCATTTGTGGCTGCAGTTTTTTGTTCAGTTGTATGTCTTCACTGTGAGGAGACAGGGAAGAAAGGTGCCCCTGTATGATGAACAGGAGGGGATCTCTGGATGCACAAATGAAAAGGTTTTTTCTGAAAGTGTCACGTTATTGAATGTTTGTGTAAAAAAAAAAGGAAAAAAAAGATAAAAATTGCCTTTCCCCACTGTTTCTACCCCCTCACTTGATGACAAATTGTAAAAGCCTTCACTGATTTTCACCTACAGAGACTAAATGAAACCTTGATTACTAAACATACAAAATAAGGAAGCTGAAACAGAATGGCGGAGCAAACTTATTCTCAAAAACTAAAGCCTAATCCAGAAACACAAACTGCAAAATATTCAGTATTCTCCTGTGCCAGTATTTTTTTTTTAATTTTCAGCATCATTTTTGAGCTTCTAAACAGTAAATTCCCTATAGGTTTTTTGACTCTTTTGAAATAAATGCCTGAGGTCAAAGCCAAAAGAGCAAAAGGATAAGTTTGACACAATAACTGTTGGACTCTTTGGCATATTTCCTGTCTTTTCTAGCAAAACTGAAAATGTTTCTTTCTAAAACATCCAAAAGTACTTTGATAGAATGTTTGAAAGGAACATTTTAGAAAGGAAAAAGTCCGAAGTCTTCCAGCATCTAACAATGGACGTTAATTCCACAACTGAAAAGAGATTTTTATAATAAAAAGTTAGCTTATTACTAGGCAAACTAAGTCTTCCATTTATCTAAGAGAATGTAAATAAATGAGGGGGAAAAAACTGTAAAAGTATTTGGACATTTCATCATATTAAAGCTGCTAAATTCAATGTATTTTTCCAGGACTTCATAACACCAGTAACATAATTTTGCCTTAAGTTCCTTTCATAACACATAGTTAGAGAAACATTAAAAAACAAAAACAATAAAACAAAATAAAAACATAAAATAAGTTCTATGGAACAATACGCTTACAAGGAGTGATAAACCCATAAAAGAAGCAAATAAAAGGCTGATGGAAACGCTTAAGAAGCTACCATAGAGCAGAAGTTATTATTTGCCAATGCATTAGTTGTGCATTTCATGGATCTGGTTTTCAAGATCCCAAGTCACAATTGCGTTTTTTAACAAAACATGAATTAAGTAGACCAAGTATTTAGAACACTGCATATCACCCTGAACACATCTTCCCACTGTGTTACAGTGGTGGCAGAATCATACAGAGGGCAATGCGTCCCTTTAGAAGGAGTAGGAAAGTTGGCTATTGAGAGGCTGACCCTGAGCTGAGCACAGGGCAACCCAGGAAGAAAACCTGTCACAATACGATACAAACACATTTACAATAAAATGGTTCAGATCAAAGCACATTTAAATGCTTGGATTGTTTTGTGGGAAAACCTGAGATTCACAGACTCCATCCATGCAAATTTATTTACAATCTGAAACACCAAAATACCTGCAGGTGTAATTGGACTGAAACATGGCTCTACAGGGAATTCATTTTCTGAAAACAAGTACATGCCACACTTCTCAGATTTTTATCTGCAATAATATTTTTGAAATCATATTATCTTCCTTTCCCTTCGCTGTTACTGTATGTACTAATTTGGGCTGATTTTTATAATCTGATAAATTGTATAAACATTTGTTCATGGCCCATGAAGGTTACTGGTTGCAGTAAGAATAATAATAAAAGTGTTTTGCTTCCTTGCGGAATCCTGTCAATTCCTTTTTAATCTATCTTTTGTTTGTTTGTTTGTTTGTGTGTAGCATGCAAAAATTAATTGCAACCTTTCAGCTCTTTATGTGGGCTGCAGATGTTTAGGATGCTGCACTCAGATCCAAAAAGAGGATGGAAATGAATTTGTGCACCTCAGATGTGTGCCTATATATCCAAGCACCAGCATATTTACAGCAGGTCTATAGGAAACTACCACAAGGGAATTAGAGCTCAGTAAATATTTGGAAATGTGAGACATTTTATTTGCAGCAGCTGCAACCTTTTGTTCAATTTGAACAATTCAGACATGGCAAAGTAAATATATATAAACACTTTAACTCATTTTCTTTGACTCATAGCTGATTTTTTTAATACATTATATACAAGAAAAAATGTTTGTAAAATTTTAATCCAAGCAGTGCAAGCCTCAGTGGCACCAAGAATCCATTTAATGCAGAGCTGGAAAATATGCCCAAAACATCTACATATGCTTGTTTTGTTTGCCAGCTTAATGAAGACGTCTCATCAGAAGATAAAAGCATCTGAGCGCTTACAGGCTTTCTTGCAGCATGCTTCTGATTTTCTGGTAATCTTTTCAAGGAGCACCTCCCTACCACTGTCTGTAACCCTGGAAGAGAGGCTTAATACAGACATAATCCTGCTTTTTGTCATCTCAACATGAGATTTATGTGTAAACATTTCACTGGCTCTCTGCAAACTTTAATTTCTTAACGGTGAAATATAAAAAGAGGCTGCTGTTATGGATTTTAATGGGGGGGGGGGGGTGTTATTTCACCCTGCTGCTTACACCCACCAAGAGCAACTGGCTTGAAAATAACTCACAGTCAGAAGGATTTGTAGACCTTCTGCTCTAAAATACAACATTTGCACAGCTCTACCGTGATCACAAGTAAAATAATCAGATTCATTGCTTATAAAACCGGAAAATAAAAATAGGAATAAGGAAGCTGGTTTTATTCTTTCCATCTTCAGTAAAGTTAGAAGAAACTGGTGGAGAAAAACAGCAACAAGTTCGCAACATTCTCACACAGATGCTTAGAAAAGTACAGTTTGTCCTACATTTTGTTGTTTGCCTCGGAATCTAGAACAGAGGTTTTAATGTTTGACAATGACACGTAGGTAGCTGGACATGCAAGGCACAATAAGATTACAGACACCAACAAAAAAAAATACTACAACTCATTATAATTTGTTGGAGTATTTTCTATTATTTTTAGGGGATAAAGGGAAACGCTGATTTGAAAACGACCACTTTATCCGATTTTGTCTTCTAAGTTTGAAGTCGGAAGTGACATTATTAATTGGAGTTACAAATTAACTACAATTATGACCATATTTGCATCCTATTACAGTTTTTTGTTTGTTTGTTTTTTGCACTGTATAATAAACAAACAGAACACACAAAGAAAGTTAAGAACATAAAGGTCCATCCTGATGCGTTTTCAGTTTCAAAGCCGATACATCTTTACTGTAGTAGCATTTGTTAGATAGAAACATAATTGGCAGTTATCTTTTCCTCATATTTGTTAATAGGATAATTGCATTATCAGCCGGCAGCAGCTAGGGATGGATGCTCCAAGGACTGAACCAGAGCCGGGATGCGGTGCTCTTACCGCCGCGGCTTACTGCTGCTGCTCCAGTTTGGAGGATTTCAGCACCACCAACAAAAGGAACAGCTCCGCGAATCAAAGCAGCAGCAGACAGACCAACGCAGCCACTCACCTCCAACAGCGCAGAAAAAGGTGTAAACAAGCAAGAGGAGCCTCAGAGGGCTACATCCAAAGCCCTGACGCTCCAGCTGCAACATCGTTAAAAGCCGAACGCGTTGTGAGGGGGGCTCCAGCCCGGCTACAGGTCTCAGGCGCTCTCCTGGTCTACATTTTTTCTGATTATCTGCCAGCGACCAGCTGTTTGTGCATGACGTCACTCCGACGACGACGTGGACGGTGCCTCCTCTTTGGCTTTGATTTGACAACCTCAATATGTCGAGCGATTTGATTGGACCAGCGGCCCTGTCTGTACGATGCACGCTGCAGACGTGGACTGCAGCACAGGGCCTCGTCACCGCCGGAGCCTCCACCGGACCACCGCACACAGGAGACAAGGCATGACTACAGAGGCTGCAGCTGCCCCCCCCAGAGGAGGGATGCAGCCTTCTCCCCCTCCTCATCAAGGACCCGACACAGAAAGTTAGTGAGGATAGTGGACTGAGTCCTACAAAGTCCTTTAATGGTATAAACATTTCTCCATCAGTGATTTGGGGTAAATTGTATAGTTTTTGTTTGCTAATTTGTTTCTTTTGTTTTTATAAAAAGTTTCAGCAAATTCCATATTTCAGAGTGGATTACCTCTAATAAGAGTTATTGAACATGAGCCTACATAGCTTACTTATTCAATCATTTAAAATCAAACAATTTCTCACATTAAGAACAATAATTTAGTGATGTTGTTTGTTCTAGTGACAAAAAGAACATAAAAGAAAACTTGGATATAAATATCACTCAATGCGTAAAAAACAGCAGTACTAAACTGTCCACTATACACTTTATACTTTTTTTCCTGTCACAGCTTAGTAACTTGCAGAGAGGGAAGCTTTTCTTCAGCATATCTGTACACCAAATATCAGTCAGATATGAAGCCACCTGTCTGAAGATTCAGGGTTGGTCAAAGCAGAGTCATGAAACATTTAAATGATACAAACACAGCAGAAAATCTAGGTCAGGATGTATAAAAATGGAATCAGTAAATGTGTTGCAACTGCCCAAACACGTTTCAGACCCAAAACCATTAGAAATACTTAAAATAACCTTGTGGGCTTTACATACTTCTCTTAATTTAAATATTGAGCAGAAGAAGGGTGAAAATTTGTAAAAAGAGATACGCATGCTAGTTTTTATTCCCCTTTGTCTGTTTAAGGCTGGCTGCAGCTCCATCTTCTAACAACATGTTATAAGGATCATAACAAACTGGCAAGGTATAGGAATGAAAGGTAACCTATGATCGCGTTTAATTTGCACTAATTTAAAGCTTCAGTGAGATAAAATTAGAGAACATTTTAACCATCTGCATCTGATTCATCAGGTGATCTAAATCATTGTGGTCGATGATGGCCTATCTATTTCCTGCGGCTTAAGAGTGGAAATAACTCATACTCTGGTTTTGAGGGTTGCCTCACCATGAATCATAGCAATCCAAGCAGATTTGTTGAAAAGTGAATGAGCTCCTGAATGAGGTCCGCCTGAATGGCTTATTGAACAAATGATTGCAGTTGGACAAAGAAAACATGATTTGTAGTCCATTAGAGGCTATATATGAGTTTGTGACAAGTAAAAGCAACAAAGAAAAGCTGAGCAAAATGGATTAGATACAGGGGTTGAACAATGAAACTGAAACACCTGGTTTTAGACCACAATAACTTATTAGTATGGTGTAGGGCCTCCTTTTGCAGCCAATA